>PVIY010011289.1:0-65895 GCA_004026745.1 Myrmecophaga tridactyla | reverse complement strand
GTCCTTGTCATAGAGGCCCTCTGGGCAAATATCTCCTTATCAGACCAACCTGTCTGCTGCTTCAAAGGGGGGACGACTACCACAGCTTTTCCTCCTCCAACTCTTCTCTTCCAGGTGACTCTGGGACACGCTGAGAGTGAAAAAGAAAAACGAGTATGTATAGTACCTGGAAAAAGGCTAAGAGATCTTTGAATCCAGCTCCCTCATTTTACAAATAAAGAAAAAGGAGAGGGCTAGACCATTCATTCCATCACTCACACCTACTCCTTGATGACACTGTTCTTAGGGCTGGGAGGGGAACAAAGTTCAAAATCTCATCTTCACAGAGTTTGCATTCTAGAGGAGAAAGAGGTGATAAACAGACACACACAAAAGGCAGCAGGTTAGATGGTGCTAAGTATGCAGGCAAATAAAGCAAAAGAAAGGGATGGGGAGCATGGGGTGGGGGAGAAGTGGCCCTTATAAAGACAAGCCACTGGTCCACCTCCACTGGGGAGTCAGTTACAGAATGAGAGGTGCAATCAGGCCTCCCAACTCCTAGCTCCACCCATGACTGCAATACCCCGCCCCACCCTGCCACCCCTTCCCCTCCCATTCCTAAACAAGCTAGAAAAGGGCCAGGAGACAGTTCTCAGAAGGACCACAGGCCTGGCGGGCTCAGCCGCTAGGGCAACCTGAGGCCTGGCTGGCCCAGCCTAGCACCCATCTGCTTGAGACTGAGACTCTCTGGCCTCTGGCTTCTCCCACCTCCCCCACGCCAGGAGCAGCTTCTCCCTGCAGCCTTTGCTCAGCTGGGCGTGGGCACCTCGCTTCATGCAGCTATTAACACCAGTGTCAAAAAAAAAAAAAAAAAAGCAAGGCAGGAGTTGGCAAGGACCAGGGAGCGGGGGATGAACTGTAACTTTTTGGAGAGATGGAAATGTTCTAAATCATGATTATAGTGATGGTTAAACAGCTGTATATATTTGTCAAAGCTCATTGCATTTTATTTCATGTAAATTACACCTCAATAAAACTGTCAAAAAAAAAAAAAAAGTACAGCAGGGATCGCCTGGATGGAGAGATGTGAGAATGGAATTGAGAGGCAGAGCTGTTCCGTGGGAAGGGCACGTCTGTGCACGGGGCAGGGACTGGACAGGAGGACCTAGCCTGTCACTTCCAGAAGAAGGACTTCAGATCTGTCTCTCACTCATGAGTTTCTTGAAATGTAAGGACTCTTCTCCCCCTAATATCACGCTTCATCTCCCCGGGGGCACGTGGGACCGGGCTCTCTGCTCACTGGCGGGGAGCTTCCTTGATCCTCTCCATCCCTGTCTGCTCCGGATTCTCCCCAGTCCCTCTAGATGACTCAGGAGCAGATTAGCAACCGAGGCCCAACGCTTAGAATTCAGACCTTGGTGGAGCATCTGGGCTGTCCCAGCCCGTCAGCTGGACGGACAGACTTAAATTCTGGACAGTTTCTTCTAAGAAACAGTTGGCTCTGCTGCCCACAAGCACTTCTCAGCCTGGACCTGGCTGCTGAGTTAGCAGCTATGTTCTTTCTCTGGGTCTCAGTTTACCCCACTGGCAACAAGAGTCCAATGTCTGAAGATGATACAATTTTTTTTTTCTTTAAGAGTCTCCATACACATCTCAGGCAATTTCTCAGTCACACCAGGAGACCAGAGGGAATAAGGTTCTTTCTCACTCATTCTTTCTTAAACACACTGACTCCAGAGAAGTTAAGAGATCCAGATTCAAATACTTTGTAGTTAAGTTACTTCCTTTCCCCTATAAACAGCTCTGTCTTGTAAGGAACCATTTATATGAGCCCTCATTTTGAAACCTGGCATTGTGAAAAGAGCAAGAGATTTACGGTCTCATAAATGTGGATCTCAATCCAGAGACTTCCCTCTGGATAGCAGATATTTGACCCTGGGCAAACTTATTTAAGCTTTCTGAACTTAATTTTTCTCAGGCTTAACATGGAAATAGTGAAATATGTGAAAGACATGGCACATTTTAGTTTCCCTCCTTCTCTAATTTAGTCATTCAGAAGAGTCATTGCTTAGCAATGGGATTTATCAATTGGAAAGGATCTTGGAGATTATGCAATTGGGTTCTCTAATTTGTCAGAGGAGGAAGCTAGCGCACAGAGAGAGTAAGTGACCTGCTGAAATTGCTGCAAAGTATGGTTATTAAATCCTGCTAAATCCCGTACCTCTGGGCCAACCAGGATCCTGACCGGCTCCTCTCCCCCATGTGCCCACACACCAGTTAGGCTATTTACCTGCCTCTTCTGGAGACAGCATTCTGACTATCGGAGGCACTGTTAGCTATGACAATACAAGACTGGGGGTTGTTCAGGTACTCTTGGGTGGCGGCAGCTTGAACAGTTCCCTATTCATTTCTACATCTCGCCTGGACAGAAGGGAGGGGAAACACAGAGAAGGTAAACCATTTGCCCAAAGTGACCCAGCGAGTATGACAGCACCCTGTCCCGGCCCCACGGGTCTCCCTCTCCCACAGCCCTTCCCACCAGCCCCAGCGGCCTCCTTAACCCATTTTCTTTGGCCCAGAGCTTCCCACCTCTAGCAGGGAAGGAGTTAATGCCAACCTCCCTTAGCCTCTGCAGGTGCTGCTCTTGAGAAAAAGCCCCTTAGCAGAGTCTGCAGATAATGGGAGCAGGAGAGATAACGAGCTTTCTGTTTTAATTGCAGACGAAACCAGGGTCTGAGTGTTGGAGGGCTTGGACAATTAACACAGCTGGGGCACAGGGGCTGATGAGCCCTGGCTGGGGCCTTCCGCCTGCTGTCTCCTCTACGCCAGGAGATCAGGGCTATTACCCCAGCGCTGGCGAGCCTGGGGCAGCATGAGCCAGGCCAAGACACAAAGAGCCAGGTGGAGGCTGAGGACCCAACAAACGGGCTGAGCCCCAAGGGTGCAGAGCCCATGGTGCTGACACCCAGCTCAGACACCGGATCATGAGAGGATGGCCTGAGCCCCACAAAGCCAGGGCTCAGGCCCAGTTCTCACAGGTGTGGCAGGGGACAATCAGGGATGTGGTACACAAAGGCTGGGGAATTGGGAAATAGCAAGGACGAGTGCTTAAAATCAGAGAGAGGGATGTTCGTTTAGATTTTAGAAGGAGAGCAATTGTGTCTGGGTGGCATGGATCTGGCCCCTGGCCGGCTTTGCAGTCAGCAAGCCAGGACTGTTGACCAGACCAGGCCCAGGGACATGTCTCCACCCCTCTGCGGCACTGAACACTACAGAATAACTCACTCCTCGGCCTGTGTGCCAGTCCTAGGCTTTGCCCATTCCCCAGCCCTTCCCTGGGTGGGAGAGGCAGGCTGACTCCTGCCTGCTGTCTGTTCCAGAGACCTAAATCAGCTCTGGTTTCTGGCCGGGTTCTGCCAACAGGAGGCAGTGGTAGGACATGGAGGGTGGGCAGAAGAGAGAAGCCGGATTTCTCTCCCTCCTTCTGTCTCTGGGCTTCCTGAGTGGCTCCAGCCCCTACCAGACTGGCTCACTGTGGTTCCAGCTTCCACAGGCTTCTGGGTTCCAGTAACCCTCTGCCTAGGGATGGTAGCAGCTTCCTCTTCTGTTTGGCCCTCAGTTCCTCTATCACCCATGTAGGCCATTCTTCGAATTAAATTTCCTCTCTTGTAAACATGTAATGTGGTTTCTGGTAAGCCTGACTGACATAAACTCCTGACTGTCTTTCCCCTTCTCTTGTAGAATCCTTCACAGTATCCTTCACGGACTCCTCTTCCATCATCTACCTCTTAAACATGGCAGCTCTGGTCTCAGAATCCTTCTTTTCATTCTTCAAACCCTCTCAGTGAACTGCACATTTTTAACTACCAGTTCTACGTGGTGACTCCCAAATCCTTCCCTCTATGACTTTGACTTCTCTGCTGAGAAGTCGCCCCAAATGCAACACAATCAAAGCCAAACTCATTTTCTTTCTCCCCCTCTCAAAACCTGATACTCCTTTTCTCAGTTGGGGATCCTGAGCCAACGAGCCAACCTCCTCTTTTTGCCCTCATCCATTCCTGCCTCTTAAATATCTCTCAAATCTATCCCTTCAATCCATCTCCACACTCACTGTCTGTGTTGGGCCCTCATTTGGACCATTAAGAAAACCTGCTCGTGGCTCTCTGCATTTCCCGCGCTATTCCCGCCCAGGATGACTGGTCAGGAACACAAGCCAGACCACATAAGTTTGTGCTCGCTTTGTCAGTTTAACGCAATGAACAACCCCTCTGTGACCCAGCGCCACCCCCTCCCCTGCCTCTGCCAACATCTCCAGCTTTATCACACCACTGTCTTCCTATGACAGGCCCCAGCCACAGCAAACAACCTGCAGTGAGTTCTCTGAACCATCATGCTGTTTGATGCCTCTAAGTCTCTGTACCTGCTGTTTTCCCTGCTGGAATGCCCTTTCCAATCGTGTCCATCTAGAAATATGTTTGTCTTTCAAAATTTAGCTCAAGTATCACCTACCTCCTCCAAGAAGCCATTCCTGCCCCTCCCCACCCCATCCCATGTAGGGTGGCGGGCCCCTCCCCTTCCTTCGAGCTTTATTCAAGCACTGCAGTTTTCTACTGCAATACTTAGAATGCAATATTGGTCTATTTGTTTGTATGCCTCTCTCTTCTGCTAGACCTGCGGTTTTTCAAAAAAAAATTCATTTTTCTCCGAATTTTTATGGCTGGCATAGAAGAGGCGTTTGAAAAATAATTGTGAGGTGACTTCACTTCCAGGAAAACTGAGTAAACATATTTTTCCCTAATCCTTTCACTAAGTACAACTAAAATCCCTGGATATTATATATAAAACAAAGATAAGAAGACTCTGAAAATGTGAACAGAGACTGCCTAGGGATCTCATGACCCAAGGAACACTATGGTGATGAGTTTACTGGGTTTACTTTTTTGCTTCATACATCTCAGAGTTGGAGCTGAAGAGGGGAAACACCAATGGGCACAGACAAAAATAAACCCCCCCCCCCAAAAAAAACCCAGCTCTCTCTGCCAAAAGACCAGGAAAGGGGCAGCCTAGGAAGACAGAATATTTTAGTTAGTAACTGCCCCACTCCAGCTAAACACCGCAGAAAAAAAAAAAGTGGCCTCACCCTCACCCACACAAGGGTCAAGTAAGGAACCTACGCTTCCACCCCAGCGAGGTTGTAATGAGACACCCCAACACCCCTGCAAAGGTGGTGTCAGAGGACGCCAAGCAGGGAGTCAGAACTTTTATCTCCTCCTGCTGGCAATAAAGTTACCCTCCCCCTCCCCTCGTATCAGTGGAGACCATGTAGGAAGCCGGAACTTCCAGCCCTGGCCCAGTTGTAATAAAGTGCAAATAAACAGAATATGTAAAGAAGAACTAAATGGAAATTTTAAAACCCAAAAATACAATAATTGAAGTAAAAAAGCTAAGTGAATGGGCTCAACAGCAGACGAGGATATAGAGAAAAGAAACTGTGAACTGGAAATTAGAATAATAGCTATCACCCAAAATGCAAATAGACTGAAAACAACAATAGAGCCTTAGGGACTTGTGGGACTATAACAAAAAATCGAACATGAAAGTCATGTCATTGGAATCCCAGTAAGAGAGAAGAAAGAGGGAGTGAAAAAGTACTGTAAGAAATAATGACTGGAAGTGTCCCAAATTGGAAAAGATATATAAACCTATACATTCAAGAAGCTGCATGAACCCCAAACAGGATAAACATGAAGAAATCCACCCAAACACACATAACAATTAAACTTCTGCAAACTAAAGACAAAGAAAAAAAATCTTAAAGCAGCTAGAGAAATATGAAACCTTACCTGTAAGGGAAAATCCATTTGAATTACGGTGGCTTTCTCATCAAAAGCCATGGAAGTTGAAGGATGTGGCACTATTTTTATCAAGTGTTAAAGAAAAGAACTGACAACCCAGGGACTCCTATACCCAGTGAAAATATCCTTCAGGAATAAAGGGGAAACCAAGACATTTTCAGATAAAGGAAAACTATGAGAATTTGAAGCCATAAAATCTACCCTAAAAAAATGACTAAAAAGGAAATTCTCTAAATAGGAAGGAAATGATAAAAGAAGGAATTTTAGAATATCAGGAAGGAAGAAAGAGCCCATTAAGCAAAGATATGGATAAGTACAATAAACTTTCTTTCTGCTCTTTAATTTTCTAAAGTATGTTTGATGGTTGAAGCAAAAATTATAACACTGTTTGATGTGGTTCTAAATATATGTAGTAGAAATATTTAAGACTATTATATTGTAAATGGGGAAGGGTAAAGGGAGGTAAGGTTTCTGTACTTCACTTAAACTGGTTAAATGACTGTGATAAGTTATGTATATATAAGGTAATAACTAGGACAATTACCATAAAGCTATGAAAAGAGATACATTAAAAAATACAAATAAATTAAAATAGATTTCTAAAAAATGTCCAAGTAGATCACACAAAGGTAGGATAAAAAAATAGAGAAATGAAAAGCAGAGAGAACAAACAGAAAACAAAAAATAAAATGGCAAACGTAATCCCTAGTATATTAATAATTACCTTAAATGTAAATAGCCAATTTTACCTTAAATGTAAATAATCTAAATACACCAATTAAAAGACAGACATTGACTGAATGGATTAAAAGCATGATTCAACTATACACTGTCTGTAAGCAACTCACTTCAAATGTAACAATATAGCAGCTCAAAGGTAAAGGAATGGAAAAGACATACCTTGCAAACTCTAATCAAAGAAAGCAGAAGTGGCGTTGCTAATAACAGAGCAAAGAAAATTACTAGAGACAGAAAGGGACATTATATAACAATAAAAGAGCTAATGAATTAAGAGGACATGGCAATCCTAAATATGTATGCTGGTGCTGGAGCAACTGAACATCCACAGGCAAAAAAGAAAAAAAAGAACTTTGATCTAACTCATACATTATATAAAAGTAAACTCAAAATGGATCATTGACTTAAATGGGAAACATAAAACTATAAAACATTTGGAAAAAATATAGGAGAATATCTTTGGGATCTAGGACTAGGTAAAGAGCTCTTAGACTTGACAACAAAAGCATAATTTATAAAGAGAAAAATTGACAAATTGGGGTACATCTAAATATACAACTTTTCCTATGCAAAAGACCCTGTTAAGAAGATGAAAAGACAAACTAAAGAATGGGAGAAAATATTTGCAAACCACATACCTAACAAAGAACTCTTGTAATTGTGTGTGTATGTAAACAATCTAATTAGAAAATGGGCAAAAGATATGAAGAGACATTTCACTAAAGAGAATTCACAGACAGCAAATAAGCACATGAACAGAGATTAAATTTCACAAGCCAACAGGGAAACAGAAATTAAAAACACAATGAGATATCACTGCACAACTTTCAGAATGGCTGAAATTTAAAATAATAGGTGACAACACCAAGTGTTGGCAAAGATACAGAGAACCTGGATGGCTCACACCTTGCTGGTTGAACTGTAAAATGATACACCCACTTTGGAAAACAGGATGGCAGTTTCTTCAAAAATTAAAAAATTTAATTGCACATGCCACAGAAATAAAGACTTATATTCATACAAAAACCTCTACACAAATTATTATATCAACTTTATTTATAACAGCCAAAATGTGGAAATAACCCACATGCCCCTCAACGGTTGAATGATTAACCAATACTGGTCCATTCACACCATCGAATACTACTCAGTAACAAAAAGGAACAAATTATTGATACACACAAGAACTTTGATGAATCCAGAGAATTATGCTAAGCGAGAAAAGCTAATCCCCCAAATTTATATTCTGCGTGATTCCATTTATATAACATTTTTGAAATGACAGAATTATAGGAATGGAGAAGAGAGGAGTGGTTGTCAAGGGGGTTGAGGAGGGGGTGAGGGAAGGAGAGAAGTGGGTGTGACTATAAAACATGATCCTTTGGTGATGGAGATGTTCTGTCACTTGACTGTATCAATGCCAATATCCTGGTTGTGATATTTTACTATAGCTCTGCAAGATGTTGCCACTGGAGGAAACTGGGTATTTTCTCTGTGTTATTTCTTACAAGTTAATGTGACTCTATAAATATCTCAAAACAAAAAGTTCAATAAAAAAATAATTGTGAAAAGCATGTAAGAATAAATAAATAAGTGAAAGAACACGCGAAGTTAGAGAAGAAATACTCTGCACCTGGAGATCAAGGACCAAGACGCAAATATATGCTCTGTTCTAGGGTTTCTCTAATTTGTACTTTCCCTCTCTTCCTTTATAATGAACTCAAGAAACACTTTATCAAAGAAATATTCCCTAACTGACCTTGGATTTTGGCAGGCTATCACTCCATGTTTCTTCAGCATTCATGTTCATTTTAAACGTTAGGTATTTATTTGTCTTTACTTAGGCATGGAGTCTCCTTTCAAAATAAGAAGTTTGGGGATGTTTCAGACACACGTAACATCCCTCTGGACATGCTTCTCCCCAACAGAATTTGACACCCAGATCTGCCATCTTCAGTGGATTTGATGTTTCTAAATGCTACATGTCAATAACTATTGGCTGAACTGAATTGAACATGCTCTAATTGCCCTGATGCACAGGACCAGATCCGACGGCTCAGCAGATAATAGGCAAACAGGCCACGAGGCGACAAATCTAGGAGACAGAGGGACGCAAGGGTGGAAAGAGACACGGCATCAGACTAAGAAGTGCTCAGGCGTCTACCAGTGACCTTGAAGGCACATCTGTCTAAGCCTCTGTCTCTGATTCTCTCTCTAGCTGCTACCCAAACTCATCACCATGGAACGGGGTTAGAAACCTGTTCAGAGCAGAGCAAAGGAACCATCTCAACCTGCATCAGGAGGACATCAAAGGAGAGAGCAGCGTCATGCCTGAAGATGGGCCTTCATGGGAGCAGCTGTGAAGTCTGTGGCTTTTCCAGGCAGGATTTAGACCAGAACCTGAGCACTTTACAGTTTCCTTCCCCCATGCCTGGGGAGGTGGAGGGGTCTCAAATCATGGTGTGGCCTTCAGTGCTCTCTCCCTTCCATGCCCCCTGGCCAAGTGCAACATGTGCCCCAGCCGGAGAGCAGGGGCCAAAGCCAGGTGGGGGCTGGCAACAGGCTCTGTTGGGTCTGCCTGAGGCAGAGAATTTGTGCAGGTGACCAAAAGGGAGAAGGAGAATCAAACACACCCCATTGGTAATGGTGCTGGGAGTGGCACAATGAAGGTTCTATCTAGTTCCTGGCAGTAGGAGCAGAAATAATCTGAGCAGGCTTCCTGCGGCATGTCTTGGGCTGCGCTTCTGACTACCAGCTTCCTTTGTGTGCAGGGTTGAATTGTGTCCCCCCAAAAGGTATGTTGACATCCTAACCCCAGCACCTAAGAATGTGACCATATTTGGAAATAGGATCATTACAGATGGAATTAGTTAAGACTGAGGTCATTCTGAAATAGGATTGCCTCTAACCCAATACAACTGGTATTCATATAAGAAAAGGAAAAGAGACAGACCGAACACAAAAGAGAAGACAGCCACCTGGAGACAGAGGTAGAGACTAGAGTTATGCTCCCACAGGCCAAGGAATGCCTGAGGCCACCAAAAGCCAGAAGAGAAGCAAGGAAGGATTCTTCCCCTAGAGCCTTCAGAGATAGCGTGGCTCTGTCAACACCTTGGTTTTGGACTTGCAGCTTCCAGAACCGTGAGACAATGCATTTCTCTTCTTTTAAGGCACCCAATTTGTGGTACTTTGTCCCAACAGCCTCAGGAAACTAATATACTTTGGAACCTGCAAGTTTTCCAAGCCTGGTTCCCCAGCCTTCCCACCAATTCAGTAAGTAATGAGCACACCTCTGACATGTTCTTTTTCTGTGAAGTTAAACAGGGTTGGGTTCCTTCGTTTACTAACAGGAGTCCTGATGGTCCAGGGTGGGACTGATGAGCGCTCAGAGATGCCAACCTCCACACGCTCTCTGAGCTGCCCCATGCTGACTGAGAGCACTGGGCACACACTACTCCTGCCTGATGGTTGCTCCCTGCCAATAGCAGCTTGGCTCGAGTCCATCATACTTCAGAGGTCAAACCAAGTGCCATCTCCTCCACAGGGCTCTCCTGAATCTCTCCATGGGAATAATCTCCTGGAAACTCCTCAAGCACTTTCCCCAACTCTCTCTCTCAGGGAATTTACTACCTACCTCCACCTCAGATTATGGAATGTATATGCATTTCTTATTTCACTCCTGGATGGTGAATCCCCTGCTGCTTCCCCAGCGCCCAGTACAGTTCTCCACATTGAAAAGAGCTCAGTAAATGTTTGTAAATAGAATGCTACAGTTTTTCCAGATTGGAGTTCTTAACTTGGGATCCAGATGCCCATGGACTGAATGCAATGTGTATTTCTTGGACACAATCCTCATAGCTTTCATCAGATTCTCCAAAGGGCCTCATGACCCCACACCAATTAATAATAGATAATATTTGTTATTATCTATTATTCTGGCTCTATTTTACATACTTTTCATATTTTTGCTCATTTAATCATACAAGAACCTTAGGAAGTAGGCACTACATTATCTTCATTTTACAGATGAAGATACAAAATTCAGAAAGGTTAAACAGCTTACCCAAGGTTATACAGCTAGTAGGTGGCAACACTAGATTTCAAACTCAGCAAGTGTGGGCCACATCCACTCTCTGAACAACTGTGCTATAATGGTCTCCGTTAGAATCTCTTGGACAGAGTGGTGGGCTGGTCTGGACTGGGCTATTTAGAGACTGGGTAGGCCATAAGGCTGGGTTGGGGCAGCTGAAGGTTTGTGGACTGGGCAAGGCGGGCAGTAGCTGTAAGGCGAGTGTGCACCAGCCGCCTTCTGGGAAATGTTGGGTCTCAGCGTCAGTGGGGGCCATGCAAAGCCACACGAGCTGCCAGGGCCAATGCTCACAAACCCACTGCTGAGCTGGTCTTGGCTTTCTTGCGGCCACCCCCAGGGCAACCACATTGGGAGGCATCTGCAAGGGAAGGGGGGACAGCAGTGTGGCTTGAAGCAGAAGACAATCTGGGCTGTCCTCTATCATTATAGAGGGCTGGGACTGCAAAATGGATTGGGAATGGGTGGATGGGAGAGTGACAGAGAGGTTGGGGAGGGAACTGATGCTTTAGTGAGACACTGTGTTAGGAAGGCAGGAGCTGTATATGGATTTCCCTGGGGTCACATGTCCACTTTTCAAAGATTTGCTTGTGTTTCCTTCTTTCTTTCCTTCCTTTGAAACAGAATGAGTATGGCATGGGCACACACACACACACACACACACACACACACACACACACACACCAGGACATGAAAAGTTCTTTGGGTTTAGCAGCCATATTCTGGGAAATCAATAATCTACAGTCAGTACCCTGTGGTCTGCTTTGGCTGTTAGGTCCTCTGACTCAGTCAGGGTGTCTGTCCTCGATGGAAATTCCTCAAGGACAGAGCCTAGGCCTATGTAATTCAATCTGAGCTTAATCAACGCAAATATATACTATGTCAGAGTTTTAGACAAAGTTTGGCTAGTTACTTTCAAGGGAAGGGCTCTTCCATGGAACTCTCCCAACAATTACATCATTTTCAGATGGAGCTGGTCCTGGGAAAGCAGGGGTGCTGGGCAAACAGTGTCAGGCTCAGGCTTCTATGGAGGTAGGATGGGCAGGGGTGGAGTGGGGTACGGAGGGACACACGCTGGACAGCATGGGAGGAGAAGGCTATCAGGGCAGGGGAAGGAATGAAGCCCAAGAAGAGCACAACTGGGCACCACTCCATACCCCAGGACATCTCTTGAGCAATGAGGATTTCTGTTCAGGAGGAAAAAAAATCTCTGCTGTGTCCACCACTGCACAGCCTAGAGAGAGCCACCACCTTTACTGCCTGGGTCGACTCTTAAACGACTTGATAGGAGGCCAGACAGGTTTTACTCCAACTCCTGACCTTGCCCTCCCATACAACACTGTTCTTGAGTTGCCACAGAGGCCAGCTCAGGACTCCCAGTCCTGCAGGCTAATGCTGCTTTGGCCACCGCAGAACCCCACTAGGTGGCATGTCACATGCCACAGCCATGAGTTGTCCAAATATCCCTGCTCCCCCCATTTCCTCACCATCTTGTCATGAATCACCTATCGCGGATTTGGTTCCAGATCACTGCAGCAAGGCGAATATCACCATAAAGCAAGTCACACAAATTTTTTGCTTTCTACGTGCATATAAAAGTTATGTTTACACTATACTGCAGTCTATTAAGTATGCAATAGCATTGTCTCAAACAAAAATTTTCATACATTAATTAAGATGTGATGCAGAGACACAAAATGTCCATGTGTGTTCCACATGCTGTTGGAAAAAATAGCACTAATAGAATTTCTTGCCACAAGCCTTTAATTTGTAAAAACAACAACAAAAAACGCAGTATCTAGAAAGTACAGTAAAGCAAAGCGCAATAAAACAAGGTGTGCCTGTACTCTTCTCCCTTAATCTCTGCTCACATTCTCAATCCATGAACAACCTAAATAAACTCTCTTGTACAGGGCCTTTTGCCTGGAAGGAGGTCAAGGAATGTTAGCTGAAGGTTGGCTGGATTAACGAATGAACGAGCGATTGAATGAACAAATGAATGCACTGTAAACAGTTCCCTCTGGGTGCATAAGGCACAGCAGATACTTCCTTTTCACTGGAAGGCAGTACCAGGCTATCAGTAACACATCCTGTACTGTTAATCATTTAAATCTTTTGCAACCTTCCATGTGATTACCAATTCTGTAGAGAACATTCTTGCAGCGAGAACTCTGCACACATCGATGACCATTTACTTAGGATAAATTCCTATGTAATCTCGCTTTAATAGTGGGATAAACAAAACCAAATTAGGAAGAGAAATCTGTTGCAAAAGTGAAAAAGAAGAGCCATGATGAGCTATTCTAGGCTAAACAGAAAATCTGCCAGGACCCCAGTTCTGTCCTGTGGATAGCTGCAGTTATACTGGTAGGCTCCCACAGCCAGACCCAAACACAAGCCCAAAGCATGTCCTCTGTGGTCCCTCCTGTCTCTTCGTGGCAGTGGCCTGACTCCTCGGCTATGCTGTAAACTCCCAGATGACAGGACTGCATCCCCACTGCACTGCAGTAGGTGCTCAGTGGAGCTGGAAACTTGGCGTGCAGGCATATTAAACCATGACAGTGTAGGAAAGGAGCGGTGATTTCTTTATTGGGCATTTACTGTGTGCAGGCACTGTGCTAGAAATCCTGCAAATAATGATCACGTGCGTTATCTCACGGACTCCTCCCAGCACCTCCCACGAGGCAGCACTACCTCCGCTTAACTCATGAAAATGAGGCTCAGTGAGGCAGTCCATTTTATGGCACTGCGATCGCATCGCGTTGTGTCTGGTCCTGTTGGCCAGTCTAGGAACCCAGGAGCCAGCGCGTGTGAGGCCCCACAGCTCACGGGGTAGGCTGACCGCCCTGCTCTTTCAAAATCCACGTCGCCGGCACCCAAACCGCCAGATCTGGCAGCCCGATACACCCCTTGGCAGGGACCGAAGCCATCATGGGGATCCTCCACCCAGGCGAGTGGGGGTGGACACTGCGGAAATGGGTGCTGGGTTTCTGCGAGGCTCAGGAAACGCAGGGCTCTGTTGCCTTGGCAACGGGCGACCAGGGGCAGCGTCAGAGCCGAGGCAGCTGCAGGGCTAATGTGGAAAATAGGCCATGCTGTTGGCCGGAGCCTCCAGGAGGGAGAAAACCTTCTCCTACACCTGGGCTTCCAGGAACAGGCCTGCATTCCGAGGGACAGGTCCTGAGAGCAGGGAGACGCCCCACGGGCAGTGCCGCCGCTGAGGAGGGAGGGGCAGAGGTGCAGCGGCTTCCTGTGGGCCACCCACACCCTGCCCCGGGGCTGGACACAGCCCTCAGCCAGCACAGGCCAGGCCGCAAACAGGGAGAAAAAGGTTTGTGTCCCAGTCCCAGAGCACCAGGGAAAAATCACCTTCATCACCTCTCTGGTGGTTCTAGCACACGCAGCCCTGACATCCTATCCCCTGTTGCCCCTATGGGCAGATATTCTTTTTTTTTTTTTTTTACTGGGAAAGACCATATCATATACAAACAGTTCAGTATCTCAGAATTTACAATTAACAATTACACCTCTTGAACATATGTGACTGCTGGACAGATATTCTTCTCAGAGGCTGCGCCTGCAGAGCTGAGAGGCTAGGATGGGGGTGTTGCCCAGATGCAGCACCCCCCCCCCCTTCTGGAACCCAGTGGGGCCTGGAATGAGAGATGGGCTGAATTCGGGGCTGCCTTGCTGGGCATTCCCCTGTGGCTGGAGGGAGGCCTGGCGCTGGCAGCAGCTGTCTGACTTTGGTTTGCTGAGCCTACCCTGGAGGGGAAGAAGGAGCAGTTCTGGGCATGACATGCAGCTGGGCCACAAGCTCCTACCAGGAAGGGAGGGAGCCTCTTCCTTCTACCTGCTCCAATTTCTGTATTGTTTATTGTTTTCTAGGTCAGCTTAATTAGAGCACCGCAAGAGACCAGAGGAACTTGGGGATAAGTAATAATATTTATAATATATTTATAACATAATAAACATAACAAATACGGTGTTTTATGGTTAACAGAACACTTTTCCCATGCATTATCTCATTTGAGCTTACAATCACCCCAGGAGATAGGCAGAGCAGGTGGTATTTACCTCTTCATTTCAGAGGTAAACCTGTGGCTGAGAAGTAAACTAACTTGACCAAGATCAGACAGCTCGTCAGAAGCCAAAGAGCTGGGCTTCTGCCTCCAGAGCCTTTGTTTTTTCCACAGTGCCGGGGTCTTAGAAGAAGGTGTCCAGGTAAGATAAGGGAGAGGACTAAAACAGGGAAACTGCAAGCAAATTCCTGATGTTTTCACCCCGAGTGCCCCTCAGTCCCACACAGCACTCCTTTCCACAGTGGCCCCAGCAAGGAGGGGCACAGAGATGGGGAGTGCTCAGGATCAGTGAACCTCTCCCAGATAGTTTTTCAAATGCAGACATGTGTTGACAATCTTGAATCTTTTACATGATGTCAGCTTGGAAAGATCACAGAATAACATCCTCAACAATCTCTGATGTGAAGACAAGACTGAGTTATCAGCCTCAGGGGTCCGTGATACCCTCTGAGCATCCCTGGTGCTGTGTAAACAAGTGTGCTTTGAGACCCCTGGAGTTGTTTGCTTCAAGAACTGAAGGTGATGTTAACTTTAGACATCAAAAGTCTTCATAAATCAAAGTCAGCTCAGTGGCAGGCCCTGGCATCCGAGAAGTTAATGGCCAGCTATTTGGCAAACCAAGAGGTGGCCAGGCAGGCTCCCATGGGAACAAAGTTGCCACAGGAGCTGGCCCAGGCTCAGCCACAGACCTCCCTGAGTTTGAGCATCTCTGGTCAGGGCTGGCTGCCCCTGGCCCAAAAGGCTGACTCTGCACTGTCCTCAGGGCCACTGGTGGTTCTGAGCAGAGGTCCTGATAGAAGGGGGAAATGTCTGTGTTTGCCCAGAACAGGGCCAAACACACTTCTCCCCAAGTGTCTACTAATAAGAAGTGGCTGGAATGAGTGGGGTACTGAGGAGGCCTCACCCTGCACAGCTGTCCTGGCTCCAGGCTCACCTATCCTGACCTTTCAGCCTGACCTCCCTCCCCAGGGCCTGTTATTCAAGCCCAGTGACCTAGAGGAACCTCCAGAAACTTCTGTGCATGCATGATGTACACTTGAACTTACAGATCAGACAGACATCCTGGGGAAAACGGTGGGAGGGACAATGAGGAGCCTGAGAACCCAGAGACCCCTGCAATGGAGCTCCCTTTCCTCAGCACATACTCTGTGGCAGGCACTATGCATATATGCATGCATGCATTACCATATTGAATGCTTACAGCAATTTCAGAGGCAGAAATGAGCAATATTTCCATTTTACAGATGAGGATACTGAGGCCCAAGGAGCTCAAACAACATGCTTAAATGTTACACAAAGTGCTAAAGCCAGCATCAAATCCACATCTCCCTGAGGCTACTATGCAGCCAGCATGCTGTGATCACGTGTATGTGCACATGGCCAGCAAGCTTTGGTGACGTGTGCGTGCACACAGCCAGCATGCTGTGGTCACACGTGTGCACACAGCCAAGAAAGCACTCAAAAGAACTGTACTTGACCCCAAATGTGGACATGCCACCCCCTAAAACAGAAGGAACATACCCCGGTAGGGATTTAGAATGCAGCTTTGGGAAGCACAGGTGGAGTTTGAGTACTATGTTAATAAGTGGACTTTGAGCATTATGGGAAATAGATAAGGCAGAGTTCCCTGTTTCTGGGATTGGCACCCCAGTGCTGCCCACATGGAACTGCCAAACAAGGACAAGAAGAGTTGACCCCAAGACTACAACTACTCCATTTCACTTCCCCTCCAGACACGTTCCAAGGCTGAGCTAAACTCCTGCCTTCACAGATCTGAAGCTCCCTGGCAAGGGTCTTATTCTGGGCTAATGCCAGCCCAATACAGCTGGAGGAGCTGTGGGAGGCCCTCAGTAGCTGCCCCTTACTTCCTTTTCACCTAGACCCCAGAGTTTCCCTTCTCTTTCTCAGTCTGGGATACCCACACTCCAATTATTCCTTCCATGCACAGCCCAAGCAGCCTGTGACCACAGGACTTCCAGACACTCAAAGCCTGCACTGATGGTTGTGTAGGTCACTTTGCACCTCAGGGTCTTGACAGAGTTGGTGGTGGTACATGACCAGACAGCTTAGCTGGCTAAAGCACTCAGCAAGGCTCAGTCTACTGGTTTTGATCCTCATGTGGGTTAATTACCTTACTCTGTACCATAAAGAAAGAACATTCTAGATGTGTGAACATGGTCTCACAAATATGATGCATGCAAAGCCTCGGGACTCAACTGGGCAAGCAGGTATCTATAGATTGGGAGGAAGACATGGCCCCTCATGGGAAAACATCTCTCTGCTGCTGCAACTCAGTTGCCACCTTCATACACAAAGCAGGAACAGGTCAAACTGATCAAGCCGAACCTGAAGAGAAATCCCAGGTTCCATCTCCCTCTGCTTCTGATAGCCTTGGACGCATCGTTATCGTCTATACGCGCAACAGATCCTCAGCAACACCCACTAAATTGGACCACAAGAATCCCTGAGAAGCCTCTTTAAGAAATGGTGGCCATAGAACTAATAGGAGAGGGCAAAGCCCTGGCTCCCTGATCAGCTTCAATCTGTGAGCTAAATGTTGAGCAGAGTCCATCTGGCTGTACCCCTCAAGCCCCACACCGGGTGGCCCATTTCCTCCTGAGCGGGCTATTAACCCCATTAATCTCTGTAGGACAAGGTCTCTGTGGTCTAGCCTGTGCCCTTCAGGAAAAACAAGAGATGACCCCCTGCACCAACCAAAGTTAGTTCTCCAGGAATAGGGTGGGGATGTTTGTCAGCTCCACCCCCACCCCTGCCGCCATGGCTTTCCATCTTGTTAGGCAGGAAAGGGCAGGGTGTGGGAGGGTTTGATACCGATTTCCAACCGCCACCCAGTTCAAGATCTTTATCAGAGTCCCATGAAGAGCATGGTCATTTCCTTTGACTTCTGTTGGTGGTAGGTGGGGGTGGGTGGGGTTGGACTATTCCAAAACATGGACTAATGAAGTCACCACCTTGTGGTTGGGGATTATAAGTGAAAAGGGATCATACGTAGTTAAGCAAATTATGGCTTATCCATATGGAAAAATGTTTAAAATGATGTGTACAGAGCTTGTACTGGCATGTGAAAACAGGTGACATAACTGAATTGAGGAAAAAAAGCAAAAAAAAAAAATTGCATATGGAGTATGATGTCAACTTTGTGTAAAGACAAACCTGCCTACAAAAAAGACCGGAAGGAAATATTAACAACGCTTACTTTCGAAGAGGAGGTTATGGCTTTTCTGTATTTCTATGATGAGCTTCAATAATTCGGGGAAAAAATAGTTAAAATTTTAGGAAAAACTTTACACCCACTAAAATGACCATTATCAAAATAACAAAAAACATGTTCTCATGAGGAGGATATGGAGAAATTGGAACCCTTGTATAGTGCTGGTGAGAATGCAAAATGATGCAGATGCTATGGAAAACAGTTGGGTGGTTCCTCAAAAGGTTAAACATAGAATTACCATTTGATCCAGCAATTTTAGTCCTAGGGATATACCCCAAAGAACTGAAAACAAGGACTCAAATAGATACGTGTGAACCAATGTTCACAAGTGACATTATTCACAAGAGCCAAAAGGTGAAAACAACCCAAATGTCCATCAACAGATGATTGGATAGGGCGGCTGCCGTGGCTCAGCAGGCAGAGCTCCGACCTGCCGTGCTGGAGGTCTGGAGTTCGATCCCTGGTGCCTCCTGCCCATATGCAAATTTAAAAAAACAAACAAAAAAAAAAAACCCAGATGATTGGATTAACAAAATGTGGTACACTCACAGATGGAATAGTATTCAGTTATAAAAAGGAATGAAGTACCCATACATGCTACAACATGGATAGACCTTGAAAACATTATGCTCAGTGAAATAAGCCAGACACAAAAGGAATGTATGATTTCATTTATATGAAATATCTAGAATAGGCAAATTCATGAGGATAGAAAGTAGATTAGAGGTTACCAGAGGCTGGGGGCGGGGAGGGGAATGGAGAGCTGCTGCTTACTGGGTAGAAAATTTCTGCTTGGGGCGATGAAGGTATTTGGAAATCGATAATGGTGATGCTTGCACAGCATCATGCATGTAATTAATGTCACTAAATTGTATACTTAGAAATGGTTCAAATGGCAATTTTTATGTCATATATTTTACTACAATAAAAGTTAAATAAAAATGAAATTATGAAAGAAAAATATTTTTAGGGAAGAAAAGGAGTCATGGGCGGGGGTATTTGAGCCCTCCACTGCCATTGCCAAGGGAAAAGGGGGTGCGTGTATTTGCAGGTAGGCAGGGGAAGAAAGCACTTTACACAAGGTCCCAAGACTGGCCATGGAAGCTGAGGAGCAGATGGCCCATAGCTGAGGGTGAAGGGTGGGGGGATGGGGGGCATGAGTCTGGGATGGGGTGGGAGCACTCCTGAGGGACCGAGGGAGCTCCTCACCTGATGGGAGAGACACAGCCCCTGAGGAACACAACCTAAGTACCTAGAGAAGGACACAAAGCCCCATGGTGGCTGAGGCTACAGGCCCTGAGCACTGAGTGCAAAGCCAAGAGTGTGGCCAGGGGCTGAGCTCAGAGGGGAGCCTTCGAGCGGGCAGGGGGCTTCGAGCAGGCCTCTGAAGCCAGCTGAGATGGAGGTGAGGCTGCAGGCTATTCCGGGGCGTGGGGAGAGGGCTCTCAGAGAACAGCGAGCAGCAGGCGTGCCCCCCAGGAGGTTGCCGGCCTATGTGCCGGGAAGCCGCACCGTGAGAACAGCGTGTGTGTGGGAGGCATGGCTGGGAGCGGGGCAGGGTGTGGGGGAGGCCCTGGGGCCCACAGGAAGGCGGCTGGACGTGATGGGGAGAGCTCGGGGCTGCGGGGGAAGGAGGAACAGCCATGATCTGAAAGAAAAGGCCGGCCAGAGCCTTGACGTGCAAGAGGGTGGCTGCATTTCAAATTGATCTGAGAAGAAAAGTCTGAGTGGTGCCGAGGGGCATTTGGGTATTAATTTTCAGTTCAGTCCAGTGACTGGGGAGTGGGAGAGAGTCCAGCGCCTACAGGAATGAAACACTGGTCAGAAGCCACAAGGTCCTTGCAGGTCAAATCCAACTCATCATGTGGCCTGGGGTCCTGCCTTCGACGGTGTGGGCCTCAGTTTCCCCCAGAGTGGCAGGGGGTGGGTGACAGCGCTTCTATTATCCTCAGGTCTCGGGGGCTCTCCTAATAAAAATGATTGTAAAACGCTTTGCAAATAGCGATGGTGCCTCACAAGGGAGGCAATTCTTTCCCACAGAAGGGGTTCAGTTCCTGCAGGAATCCGCTTGGAACCTCCCAGCCCTCCAAAGAAGGGGCCCTTCTGTTCCCTTGTGATCTTGGGTGAATGCCGCGTCCCTGGGATAGCCTTGGGCCGGGCCCCGTGCCCGCTGCTGGCAGCCACCGCCACACAGCACAAGGGAAACTTTGTGTGTCTCCTCGGCCTGGAGTTGGAACTGCCAAGAGCAGGGTCAGCAGCTCTTCTGATAGCAGAGGAAACCGAGGCACAGGGACGGAGAGAGAAGGAGAGCCCAGCAGAAATGGAAAACAGAACCCAGCAGCACTGTCTCCCAACCTGTACCTTCTTATTTAGAAAAGTGGCACTGATCACTAACATTTTTAAAGCCCCACATGGTTTCTGTACTAATGATGAGAGCAATAACCAAATATTTACTGAGCACTTAGTACGTGAGTGCCAGTCACTTTAGATGTATCACCTCATTTATTCCCCCTGACAACCCACTGCGGTAGGCAGCATAACAGGCCCTGAAAATATCCACACCGGCGAAACTGTGAATACTCAGTACCTGGGGCAAAGGGACTTTGCAGATGTGATCGAGCTTAAGGAACTTGAGATGGGAAGATTATTCTGTTTATCCTGGGAAGCCCAATCTAACCAGATGAGTCCTTAAAAGCAGAGAACTTTTCCTGCCCGCAGAGAAGCAGAGAAGTGGCAGCATGAGAATTTGACCTGCTGTTGCTGGATTTGGAGAAGGAGGAAAGGAATGCATTGGTCCCTAGAAACAGGAAAAAGTAAGATCCCCCAGAGTCTCCAGAAAGGAACACGGCCCTACCAGCACGCTGATTTTAATCAAGTGAGACCCCGTCAGACCGACAGAACTGTAAGATGACAAATCTGTATTTTTAAGCCACTGAGTTTGTGGTAATTTGTTACAGCAGCATAGAAAACTAATACAGCCCCCGTTTATAAATAAGAACACTGAGGCTCAGGAAGGTTAAAGCTAGCACATGGAGGAGCTCAGACTTTACTCGTGCGACAAATATGAATTCACTGCCCACACGCACGAGACCCTGCACTGGGGCTGAGGAATTTATGGTGCCGAAAAGAATCGAGGGCAACCAGACGGCAAAGTGTGTGCTCTGCACCGCCACCCCATTCTCCTTCCACGGCTCCTTTGCATATTACCTCATTTTATCCTTGCAACGACCCACTAAGGTAGGGATCGATGCTCTCTCATTTTACATATGAGGAAACTGAGGCTCAGAGAAGCGAGGTGTCAGTCACAGAGCCCGGTGGCCACATTCAGGCCCCAGTGTACCCCCTTGGCATGTGATTCCAGACTCTGGGTCCCACTGGACTTCAGGTTTGAGGGTATACTGGAGGTTTGCTTCGTTGAGACTGTGCATGCTAAACAGACATCTAAGGGTACCACCCTCCCACCAGACAGCATCTTGGGGTTAGCGGTCTCATGTGCTTTCCCCCTAGCCCAGTTTCAACTACTTCTCCCAATCTGAGCTACATCAGAGAAAACTGTGATAAGCCCATCGCATCCCGTGGAAACGAGTTAACTCCCTCTCTGCCATCCAGACTGGATCCCGGCACCCCGAGGCTCTTTGAGAGGATGTCTCCCAAGGACAAACATTCCCAGCTGCTGCAGACACACAGGAGGAATGTAACCAGGGGCCGCAGTCCCTTGGTCCACACGACTGATTTGCTAAGCATGTCTGCACCCTCTGACTATCCTGTCACCTCTTAATTGGTCTCACACTCCCCTCTTGGGGCTTCTTCTCAAGAACAGGACAGTTCTATCACGGGGCTACTCTTAGCCATCTATTCTGGCAAAAACTGTTCATAGAGTGCTTTTCCATGTACTACACACTTGATCCAGCCTCCCACACCCTTGTGATATTATCCCCATTTTTCAGAAAAGGAAACTAGTGTTCAAAGCGATGATGTGACTTGTGCAAGGGCATCCAGTTTTGAAGGGTCCAGCAGTTGGAATAAGTTATTCAACTTCAGAGCCCAGCTCTCCTCCTGGTGACTCACTGGTTCTCTTGACAAAAACACCATAGACAGGGCCTAGCCCACCCATTCCTGCCTGCCCTCCTCAAGGACTGCTCATTTCATCCATCCCAGCTCCAGAGAGAGCTTCTTCTCTCACAAAGAGCCTGAAAGTCCCCCTCAGAGCTCAAACTGGAAGAGATGCCCATGTTTCGCATTTGTGCATTCCCAGAATGACGTGCTTAATAGGATGTTTTAAGCCCGGCTCAGAGGGATACTTGGAGCTTTCAGAAGGCACTTTTAACAAGCGGCCAGGCCCTGCCAGGATCCTTTTGGTCCTTTCCTGCTGACAGGCAGCTGTGGCTGAGAACAGAGCAGCCCAGCACCACTGTGCGCCCCAGCCTGGCCCATCCACCCATCCAGCCCAAGCCTCAGGCAGCCCAGCTGTTGGGGGTTACTGTGATGGATGGATGAGTCACAGGGCCTGGAATCTGAAGCCTTCCAGGCCTTCACCCTTCCCAGCCAACTTTGCATCTGCCTTCCAGATGTTTCCACATCAGAAACACCTTCTGCCAACCAGGACCCAGCACCAAGATCAAGGTGGACAACTGCCCTTGGAAAAATGTCTTCGGAACTTACAAGAGTGTGGCACTCTCTGCCCTCCTTGGCTAATCAACACTCCTCAGACCTCACCACCCCTTACTCCTTGGGAGCCTTTGTTCCAGTCACTGGAAGTCTTACTCCACAACATGGGCCCTGCACAAGTCTGATGAAGTAAACACAGCCTCTGCTTCAGAGAGCTCCAGTCTGATGGACAGGGCCTAGCTGCTGCAGTCCTTGAGGCTCCAGGATGAGTGGGGAGATAAAGCCTTTCTGTAGATCAAAAGCGATGGGGGAGACACAGTCCTGCCTGGAGGGAGCTACGGCCAGATAGGAGACGTAGTCTCTGTCCCATGGAGCTTCCAGCATCCAGAAAAGGGACTCAAGAAAAACCAAGTAACATAGATGAGGGAAAGTGAAAGAAACGAACTTTTATTGAGTGCCTACCATGTGCCAGGTACTTTGCAGATTTATTCTTCTTTAATTCTCACAATCACCTCATTTATAGCTCAGGAAACTAAAGCACCTTCCCATGTTAGTGAAGAAGTGGAACCAGAATTCAAACTTTGGTCTGTCCAACTCTCACATCCCGCTTTCGGGTAACATCATGTGAGCTGGAGGCAGGTTAGTTTATCTTATTTTCACACATCATCCTTTAGGTTGGAAGCTACCTTTCTCTCTCATCCAAAAATCACCACTGTCACAATATTAAAAAATCACTTCCTTTAGGACAACTGCATCAATTGTCAATATCCCACTGTCCCAGCTGCAAGCAGGACAGCCAACACTGGTCACTTAAAAAGAGCAAAAAAAAAAAAAAACCAAAAAAACTCAGCAATCATAGACTCACAGCAGAGCCTGCCACCAGCCACCAGCTGTGAAGATGCAACTGTGGCCAAGCCAGGCACTCTATGAGATCTCAGCCAGGCAGAAGGTTCAGAGCATCAAGGCCCCACCCTGGGTTGGCCCCAAGCCAGTCCCTAGATGAACGTACTCTTCAGGTCCTCTGGGAAGAATAATGACTGGGGGCACGACTAGAAAGACAGTGGTGGTGGAAAGTGAAACAGAAATGCTAAATCTGTTCCCTGAACCCACTGTCTGAAACAGCAGCCAGGCCTTTCTATCATTGAGCCAGAGCCCTAGGAGGCCTTGGGGTTCATGGCACAAATCCCAAAGCCCTTGGTGGCTCCTCCATCCCAAGGAAGGGACTCTGCAGAGAGAGGACAACAGAAATGCTGCCATGCAGCAGCTTGAGATCTGGATTTGTAGGGATACCATTTTCTTTCCATGGGAATAGCAACTGTCCCTGAAGGAAGAGTGGACACTATTTCTTTAAATTCCTGCCTCTCAGTCTGCTCTGGGGCAGGGCCCTGGCCAGGAACCCAGGGTCCAATAACAATCCCAGCTCTTCCTCTGCCTTGTTCTAAGGTGCGTCCTTCTCGGCACCCCAAGCCACCCCAGATGCAGGGTCCCCAGGCTCTTGTCTGTTGATCACTGGTCCAGGATGGCCAAGGCCAGGGCAGAAGTGGTTTGGGGAGGCCTCCGCCCATCTGCATAGGGCAGCTGTCAGGCAGGGCATGCTACTTTGCAGAAAAGACTGGTCTTGGCTAAGGGCAGCATAACCCCAAGCCAGCCTGGAAAATCTTTGACCTTCTGCTCTTGCCAACCAATAGCATCCTAGCCTGGTCCATATCCTATCACCAAGATATTTAATGGGCTTTATATCCTGAAAACTGAAGTCCAAAAGGGGGAAAGCAAGAATCTTTTTTTTTTTTTAATTAGCTAGAAAGGGGAGTATTTAGTGGTATATGGATCTAAAATCAAGAATAAGAGACTTTTCTGATACCTCCCAGCAAGGTGGAGACAGGCAAAGACAGCACAAACTCTGCTCTTCTGTGTCCAGGACCTTCCTTGGCTAACCCACGCTGCCTGGGCTGACCCACCCTACCTAGCTGACCATCCTGGCCCCAGAGCCTCCCAACCCCAGACTTTACTGCAATCTGGAGAGGAGGCAATTACACACAGGGCCTGCTTCCCCACTTCAAAAGATGCAGAGCTGCCAGCGCCTCTGCGAGAGGAGGGCGTGGGGATCAGGCTGGCTTCTGCTGAGCAACTGCACCCTCTCCTGGTAGAAAAGAAGACGACGCAAGGACATGAAGACAAAGGGTGAAACAGAGTCCTTTCCTCCTTTCCCAGAATCCCACCAGACAGCCTTTATTAAACACTTATTGGCAGATGGCATTGGGCCCTGCCCAAAGAGAACTGAATAGACACCACCCTGTTCTTGGAAGCTTCTAAAAGAAATCCAGCCAGGATGGAGGGGGCCGATATTTCCTTCCTGAGCTCTGGGCCCCACGTAACGGGCCTTCCCTTCCCTTACACCCCAGCTCCAGAGCTGGGTCCTGGATGGGCAAAACCACAACCCCTCTGTCCCCACACATGGCAATCTGCCATCATCTGGGCCAAACCATGCTCCATGCCACCTTCAAACCCTGCTCCCAGGTCATGGGTAAGAAGTCAACTCTGCCTAAGGGCCCTCAGCATCCCCTGCTACACAGAGAGGCTCAAAGGCAGCAGCTGATGGGAGAGTCGCTGTTTTTGATGGTTTGTGTCCATAGGCATCTTCTGAGAGTATGAGTTCAGTCTCTCCAACTGGACTGGGAGCTTCCCTAGAGCAAGAAACAACGGACAAAAGACAACCTTTATTGGGAACTTATTTCATGCCGGGAACTTTACAAGCAGGGTCTCGCTGTAGCCTCTCAGCCAGCCTGAGCTGTAAGGACCATAAATAACCCCAATCTGCAGAGAGGAAACCCAGACTCTGGCCAGTCATGTGACTAGCCCAAGAGCTACCATTTGTTGACCACGTCCCACATGCCCAGTATCATGCTAAGTGTGTTAGACATGTCATCTCATTCAATCTTCATGCCAGTCCTATGAGCCAGGTTAAATTATCCCCATTTTACAAATGGAGGCATTGAAACACTGAGGGGATAAAGAATACGCACACAGTCACACAGCTAGAAAGTGACAGAAGGACAGGAACACACTTCTGTCTGATCCTTATTTTCATCAGTGTTTTCTGGGAGGGTCAGGCCTCTTCCTTTCTTCCCCTCCAAGGCCCTCACACAGGGCTTAGACCCTTTCCAAGTCCTCGGAGTCCTTTTGCCCTCCTTAAACACCAGATACTGCATATAAATGCAGCCTCCCTGCTTCTCTCCAACCCTTCAGCTCCTACAGAGACAAAACCCACCTCTGACGTTTTGTAGTATTACTACAGGAAAGGGGCTGGGTCCTGGTCACCTCCTCCTGGGGTTTAGTTACTTATTATATCAAGCCTAAGCAGCTGTAGGCGAGCTGGTGCTCAGTTTACCCACCGGAAAACTGGAAAGATCAAGAAATACTGCCTGGTATTTGAGTACTAGCAGAAAGGTGCTCATTTGAGCATGCAGGGGTGGGTGAGTGAATTCAGGCCTTAGCTCGCCCTAAGATTGACCTCTGGGGCTGCAGTGAAGCTTTGAAGTGATCTCTCTATGAACAGTACATGTCCTGGAACCAAGCCGTCACCGAGGCCTTCTAAGTTGTTAGGCACATGCGTTTGGGCACTTAGGCTGCAGGACGTGTCTGACCACTGTCCTGTGATCTGAGGGGTGCTGCTCAAGCACATACCCCAACTTTCTGTCTTTCTTCCAAAATCACTAGCACTGTTTGGCAAAAGGGGGAGCAAAGAAGCTGAAATGTGCCCAGGCTCCTCAGAGTTACTCATCACAGCCTACTCTAGCTGGATGATTGGGGCTGAAACGTGGAATTTTAACATCACTCTTGGTGGCGTGGGAATGCAAAGGCATCTCAGCTCAATACCAGAGAAGACCTCTCTGGGGCTTCCTAACAGGAACTGCAACCCATTCTCAGCTCAGTCCCTGCCAGCCACGAAGGAGGGGCCCTGTGGTCTGGCAGGATCATGGGGCCTGGAGAACCAGAAGTCAGGGCTCCTAGCTCTCTGGCTGACTCACCATCGTCCCCTATCCTAGGGATGAGCCTGCTGGTCTGAGCTTTTGCCTGTGACATTTGCCACTGCAGAAACCGCAGCAGAAATGAGCATCTGGTTTTAAAGGGGAAGTCTAATGATTTTCTAGGGCTTTTCAATGAGATGGCCCTTGAGATGCTAACATGTTTTCAAGATAGGAGCTGGAAGAATGATGTTCTCTGCTGGTCAGGAGAGGTGCAATTCTCCAGAGAGAGGGCCCCAGGGATTTTCCTAGAGTCTCCCTGGAGGGCTTAAGAGCTACTCCTCAGATCCCTGCCAGCAGCTCAGGTTGGACAAAGGATGGGACTATCAGGGCAGAGGTGAAGAGTCCTAGTATTTCTGACGCCCTGCCTGGAACGCCCTCCCCATACCTCTGCCTTCACACCCATTCTTTAGCTGACAATTCCTGCAAGCTAAATGGCACTCACCTCCCAGGAAGCTTTCCCTTCCACCTCTAACTCCTTTCTCCGTCCTCCTACTGGGCTAAGCTTACTTCTATAGCACTTATCACAAGTGGTGTGTAATCATTGACTTGCTTATCAGATAACTTTTTAATAAATGAGCTTTATCACCACTTGTCCTCAGCACCTAGCACAGCCCTAAGCAGTGGCAAACATTTAGTGAATGAATGACTGGGTCAATGAATTAATGAATGTGGCTCATTCAATTCTCTCTCTAGACCTAAAATCCTAAACCTCACAGCCCAAGCCTCCTTCTTGGGCCTTCCTCACAGACTATTCTCATGGGTTCTTGAATTGCAAATCCCAGGCAGAGCCATATGCCAGCCCCAGAAGCTGGCACTAAACCTGCTCACTGACCCCCCCCCACTGCTGCCATCACAGCACCCCACCCTTCCAGCACCCGGGAACCCATCTGGCTTCTAAATCCCCACTCTCCCCACTCCCCTCTTTGGGCATCCCTTTTGGAAACACCTTTTTCCTGCCCCATTAGGCTGCTGTGTTTCCTGCACAGGAAAAGGGCCTTTTGATTCCAGCGTGCTAATTATAGCAGGCCTCCCTCTTCCTAGGCCTCATGGAGGTGAGGGGTGACGGCCGAGGAGGTGAGGATAGGGGTGCTCAGGATTTTCCTAGGTCCCAACCACCGCAGAAAGGAGGTTAGGAACCTAAATGAGGGGGCGGGATCTTGAAAAAGCATCTTCTGGTCCCCGAATTGTTTCTTCTCCTGACTTCCCCATATCTATCAGTGGCCCCACAGTTCTTGTAGGTCCCCAGACTCAAAACCTTAGAACATCAGAAGCAAACAGTCATGGAATTTAACTCTGGAGAAGACCTTAGAGATCAAATTTTGTAAATGAGCAAACTGAAACGTAGAGAGGGAAAAGGGACCTGAACAAGGTCACATAGAAACGTAAAAGCAGGCTGCTGTTAAAAACTACCTGATACTTACCTAACACATATTTACAAAGGATGTCACTAAGTCAGTGAATCTTGTGAGGTAGGTGGCATTATTTCTATTTGACAGTTGACAACTCCTAAGACTAAGGATGATTAAATGGCTGACCCACACACGAGCAGGGCAGCTAGGACTCAAATTCAGGCCTTCTGACTCAGTTTTTTCTCTTCCCAAGAGACTGCAAGCCTCTGATTCTCCCCTCTATTGTGACCCTCCCATGTTCAATAGTCATTAAGTCCTTTTGGGTTTTCCTTTGTGAAAAATCTCACGCCCACTCTGCCCTTCCTTTCCCAGCAGAGCTTTCTGAGCCCAGACATTTCTCACCAGGAATGTGGCAGCAGGGCCTCTGGACCTACTCTCCCTTCTCCTACCCATTAGTTCATTCAGCAGCTCTTCACTGACCAGTGACTATACCAGATTCTGTGCTAGCTGCTGCATTCCCACCAATGAACCAAGCAGACACCATCCCTGCCACTTGGACGGCTCTCCTGCTAAAACACTGCTTCATCGTGTCGCTTCCCTGTACCGAGTCGTCCCATGCCCCACCAGCTAAAGTCCCGTGCACACTCAGACCCTGCTGCCCGCTGAGACGCACTAACCCCGAGGCATAGCGAATCAATTCAGGTCAGAGGACAATTTTCTATCTAACGGGAAACCAGTGGCCTATCTGTCAATAATCTGAATTGCCTAGTTCTAGAGGGTAGTGGCGGCTCCCAGCCCACGAGGGAAGGAAAAGGTACCGTGGTCTTTCCCAGGAAGCCACCAAAGGCGAGAAGTGCTCTGGGAACAAAGAAGGTGACACTGAAGACCTCGAAGATTACGCAAAGGACCTACCAGCACATAGTCACTCAGCCCCCAAAACCCTGGTAGACCCTCTACTGATGCTTGACACCTAAGAATCCCATGAGCATTGGGATAGAGAAATTAAACGAAATCAAATGGGCTGACTCCATAAATAAACTATAGTATATTCATAATTCAGAAATTAAAAGAAACAAAGTTATATCACTCAACAAAGACCAATGTTAAAAATATTATGTGGATGACTCCCACGGATGAGCCTGGCCCTGGCACCATGGGATCGACAGTACCTTTCTGACCAAAAGGGGGAAAAGAAATGTAACAAAATAAGGTATCAGTGGCTAAGAGACTTCAAATAAGAATTGAGAGACTATTCTGGAGTCTTATGCAAGTTTCAGTTATGCAAGTTTCAGCTAGATATTGCTAATCACCATGGTTTGCCAAGCCCCAACCAACAGTATTCCCGTAAGCCCTTAAGAACACCCAGGGTTGTTTCTGAGACTCAATAAAAGTTCACTCACTAAGTTTATTTTTCAGAAACCTAAAACTTCCAGATGGTTCTTAGGCTAGATAAGCCCTGAAACTCAGAGTCACCAGGCTCTCCAACAGCATCAACCGGTTGTATCCTCCTACTCCATAATGTCAACACCACTTTTCAACATGAAAAAGTTAGAATGGTCATTGCCCATCCGAAAGATTGGGAGAAGGATCAAAGGAGAAGGAGGAGTTGTAACAGAGAAGATAGGATTTAACCAATGAGTATGACTGCTGAATCATTATATTGATATTTCTTTTTAGTTTCTAGCATCCTAGAGCAGCTAGAAGGAAAAACCTGAAATTGTGGAACAGAAACCCATACCATACTTTGAAATTTGTTCTATAACTACTTGTTAAAATGTATTTTGAAATTTATCACTTCTTTGTATGTATGCTATATTTCACAATAAAAAATATTATAAATAAATATATATATATTAGGTTGGGCAAAAGAGGCCAGATATAAAATGGAAAATATCTATGAATCTATGTATATGAAGTTCAAGAACAGGCAAAACTAATCTATGATGATAAAAATCAGAACAGTGGAACAAAGGGACAGAAAGGAAACTTTGTGGGTTGATGGAAAAGTTCTGTTTTAGTTTCCCAGCTACTAAAACACATACCATACAATGGGTTGCTTTAAACCACAGGAATTTACTGGCTCACAGTTTTGAGGCTAGGAGAAGTCCAAAATTGAAATGTCACTAAGGCAAAGCTTTCTCCTCAAAGACTATGGCATTTTGGGGCTGGCTACCAGTGATCCTTTGTCCTTGGCTTTCCCATCACATGGCAGTGCACATGGCAGTATCTTCTCCTTTCTCTTCCAGGTCCCACTGACTTCAATTTCTGGTTGTTACATGTGGCTTCCTTTCTGTGTCCAATTCCCTTTGCTAATAAGGACTTCAGCCATATTGGATTAAGGCCCAGACTCAATCAGTTTGGTACACCTTAACTAATGACATCTTCAGAGGTGCTATTTACAATGGGTTCATATCCACAGTATCCACAGCTGGGGCTGGAATATCAGACATGATTCAGAGTCCAATAGATTCTATATCTTGATTAGAGTGTGCGTTAGCCATGTGTATTCATTTGCCAAAAATGCATCAAACTGAACAGTTAATATTGATGCATTTTGCTGTTTGCAAATTATAGCTCTGTTAAAGTAGACTAGAATATTCCAAGAAAAAAAGAAAAGGAAAGAATTCCCTTCCACCCACGCTTTCTCTCAGCTAGAGGGAAGGCTACCCCAGGGCACACAGTGAAGCTGGGAGTCTGAGGATGGGGGACACCCACCTTTTCTTCTAGTTATCTCTTGAACCTGAAATCTTTCTCCAGCTCTGCTCAGTCTCCTGGCTGGGTTTCAGCGGCAGCCCAGGTCTCTCTACAAAGAGGCCGACGGAAGCAAACAGGGCAGGCAACTGGCCCCCCGGCCACTGGGCCCAGGCTCTTTCTGGCTTATGACTCAGACCTTCTGCCTCAAAAGCACTCAGGCTGAGCCCTCCCTGGTGTCCTATCGCCATAGAGACAGCCCCAGCCCATATTTTGGCCCATGTAAGCTTTGCACCCATCATTTCAAATCTCCCACCTTCCCATTTACTTTGCCTCGGCCACAGCTGCGACTCCTCCTTCCAAAGCTGGTGCTATTTATAACGCCCTGAAAACCCAGGACAGGCCAGATAATAGGCAGCCTTTGCCAATCAAAGCCCTAGGCCACCGCGCTCCTCGCCTCCCAGAGGCCTGCAGTCTGGAGCCCAGCAGGGCCCAGAGGGACCATACATCTTAGAACCGGCACCACAGACAGCCCTCCTACCCCTTCCGTCTGACCTGCAAGCGGGGAAACATTTTCTTCTGTCTGGTTTATAAACACCCCTTTGGGGATAAATCCACCCAGAAGAATAGGCTGCAGCGCTGGGGAACTGACTGTTTGAGGCGTCCTTGACTTTGCCTAGCCACTTTGTCCATTCCAGACCAACTCTCGAAGGGTCAAATATTTATATATGGAGGTACAGCGAGGGATAGGACATCTTGATCAAGAATAATGATAATAACTAACATTAGCTTTATGCCAGAGAGCTTGGAACACCAGGCTCTAAGATGATCCCCACAATTCTTGTCCCCATTTTGCAGATGAGGAAATTGAAGTTCAGGGAGTTGCATGAGTTCAAGTCAGGCTGCCTCCAAAGCCTGTCCATGTGCTACCACATCACACATCTCAGAGGCCTAATGTCAGGGAAAAGGGGAGGAGGAAAGGAGGAGGCCTCTAAGCAAGTCAGGGAAATTCAGAACTACTGAGGGTGATGGCTAGTGGGAGGGGGAAATGAAGGACATTATTCCTTCCTGCCTCTCAGCTTAAAGATAAATGTACTCCCTATTCTCCAAGTAATCTGCAAATGTGTCCTGAGCCCCCCACCCCCACCCCCCAACGAGGCATGTCCATGTTCCAAGCCCCGCCAAGTGTGGCTTTACAGGCTCCTCTCTGCCCTGGGCAGTCTCTTCCGAACCGTACCAGCACGCAGCCCCAGCCCTGCCGTACCGAACACACGGGCCTTTGTCTGGGCCTGCATGTGGGTGCGGGAACATCAGTCTCTTCGCCGCAGCTTAGCAGCGGCCCTTCCCACCCACTTCCCACAGCCACCCCAGCCCTGTGGTCACTTTCTGGGCCTCCCCTGGGGTCTCTGATTTCTCTCAGCAATAGGAAGTGGGGAGATGACTCAGAGGTGTGATGTGGCCTTAACAGAAACATCCCCGTGATGACATTTCAGCTAAGAGACTGGAAATGAGTGACAGAGTAATTTGGATTTCACAGGAGACTGTGTAAATTGGGACCGGCCAGTTTATCAGCTCCAGACCAACTAAACACCAAAGGAATCTTGACAGGTCTCCAGCGTGACACAGACCTAAACTCACGCATTATTTTTCAACTCTGATTAGTAAATGAGAAATGCAACTGAAAATATAACACTTTCACGATTGTTTCCTTGACTAACTAGGTGAAAATTAGCAGGTCTGTAGCTTTCACTGAAAGACAAAACTTTAAGGACTTGTCAAAATAAACACACTAGCAAAATTAATAATAACAACTCAATGCGATGCCTGCATTTGTATAACAAAGATATAATGCATGTGGCTAAGTCCCATTGGCCATTAAAGACACTGCCCACCACTGCTGTCCATGGCCGTGGGATGCATTGGAAAGGACAGAGGGCAGGAGTCAGAAAACTTGGGTTTTCAACCAGAGTCCTTGAGGCTATGTGGCTTTGGGAAAGTTCCTGAGCCTCTCTGAGTCCTGGTTTCATCATCGATAAAAAGTAAAACCTTTTGTCCTGCTCACCTCATAGGTTGCCGAGATGAGTGAATGAGATGTTGGACATGAAGTTCAGCAAGCGCCAAGCACTAGCCTCCAGGAACTTCTGCAGTAAAGGCGTGAGGAGGTGCCGCCATAAGAGGAGGAGACTTGGGTGATGGGCTTCAGTCAAGCCAGGTCTCAAAGACTCACCCACAGATCCCTTCAGCGACCACATCTGCACTCACCTCCCACTCCACCTGTTCCCGGGATAGAGGGCCCAGCGCCAAATGGCTTGCAGAGACCTATGGAAGAAAACGTTACGGATTCCAAAAATACATAAATAAAACTGCAAAACTGAAATTAATTGAGGCTTACTTAAATGTCTATAAAACATAACACTGTCAACTGTATTCATATTTAAACTTAGTTTTATAAAAATTCATTATATCAAAAAATAACTTGCAGGTAAGAGTTCTTTCATGCCACAATAATTTTGGCATTTGTTCAGGATTACTAAGAAATAGCCTATTTAAAAAGATTAATAAGTAAACTAGCCATGGGCAAGTATTTTTAAAATAAAAATCCTTTCAAGTTGTTACAACAAAAATAATGGCACTTCCTGTGAGTGTGGCTGCCCCCTGCAGACTGTGTCCTGGGGCTCTCTCCAGGCAAGTGTACCCAGAGGGCAGCGGGGTCCTGAAACAGCCCACTCTGTTTCCACTCGCCATTTTGTCCTGCTCCTCTCTCTGTATTTAGAAACCAGGATATCTGAATTTGAAGCCTGCTTTTCTCACTACTATAATGGATGGTTACCATTAAATTGTATAGAAGACCTTATAATAACAAGCATCAGTTTCCTGTCCCTCCCTCTTTCCAACCCCACCCGACTGCCCAAATAGTTTTCTGCTAATAGTTCTCTTGGTGGTCACCCATATAACTCTAGGTAATATACTAATCCCTCTATTCCCTGTTTCGTCACTTCTAGACAATATGTATCTTTACCAAGCAAAACAGATGAGGATTTCAATCATTCACACCAAATCCATTTCTCTCTTTCTCCTTTTCTTCCTCCCAAATATTTGACTTTAGTTCTTTTGCTGATTACTTTGACGTTTAATGTCAAAATTTGGTTTCCTGTTTACAACATTTTAACAGACCCCTTTGGAACCCCTGTTTATAAAATGAGAACATCAGAGCTCTCCCCTCTCCCTGTCCCCTTCCAACAGCTATGCTATTATCTTAATTGCCATGTACGGCCGGCCGGGCAACCACAACCAAGTACACCAATATACTCAGCTCTGCTTAAAGGCTGATTTCAAACTTAAAAAAAAACAACACATGTAATTTGTGACCTTGACTCCGTAAATATTGTTCATTACTAGCGCTGGAAAAACTCAAGTTCATTTTCCTCGCCTGTAAAATGGGGATAGTATGTATATCCTAACAGTGCCTGGTGAAGAGAATATGAAATGTGAAGGACACTTAAAGGGCTTTTTACAAATGAAAGATCTTATTTTTCCATAATTATCATATGACACACAGCAAGGGATGGTAATAATAGTTCATATTATTTGAGCAAGTCAGATAACTCTTTGAACCTCAATTTCTTCACAGTAAAACAGGGAGAACACTAGTACCTGTCTCAATACATCATTGCAAAAGTTAAATAAAATGATACAAATTGAAAGTGCTTTGTCTCCAGTGCATCCCAATTTAAGGGGTCACGACCTCATTTACCACCTTCCAGGAGGGAAAACTTCATTCAGACGCCACCAGAGCAGGCTAAAGATAAAGAAAAACTGCACAGTGCTCTCTAAAGACATGTGGAGAACAATTGGGAAGTTTGAATATGACTTGTATATTAAATAATTCTATTAGATCAGTTTATTCAATTTATTGAGTGTGATTATGGTACTGTAGTTATATAGAATATCCTTTTCTTAGGTAATATACACTGAAGTATTCAGAGATTAGGTGTCATGGTATCTGTAAATTATTTTCAAATGACTCAGGAAAAAGTTTTACTAGTGTTGTGTGTGTATATGTGTGTATACTTCTACACAAATAGAGAGAGAGGGCATGTGGACAGTATAGCAAAATGTTAACCATCATTGAATCTAGACATTCATTGTACTAGTCTTTTACCTCTTCTATTGTTTTGACATTTTTCATACAAAATGTTTTTCATATAAAACCTTGGGAAAGAAAAGATAAACTTTTAACGTTAGAAAGAACTGTAACCTAGCTTTTCCCCTTCCACAGAGAACTAGGAATAAGTCCTTAGGACGTAGCCTCCACAGTCCCTCCCAGTGAGGGGGGGGCAAGCTAAGACGTTCTTAAAGCCACTTGGTAAAGCTGACCTGCCCTAGAGGTAGTGGGGAGGACAAACCTCTGGAGAACAGGCACTCAGGGTGCAGGGCTGGCACCATGCAAAATGAGCCCTCCTTCCAAAGCTTTGGGAGGCAGGACCAGGGTACGGGACAGAACTGCCCCAGATGAGACAAGGCAGGCAGCTGTGGGGTTTGGGTCCTGGCTGAGGCTCCTTAACCATGTGTCTCGTCAGCTGTCCCTTCTTTGTTACAAGGAAGACAGGAAGAGAACAGTAGGTATCTTGGCACTACCCTGAACCCAGATACTCCTTCCCAGTCAACTCAATTATCTGCACCGATGAACTGGGAAAAGAGGCACTGATGATTGACTTTAGCAGTATTTCATCTAAGGCCTATTCTGTGCTATGCTTGAAGTCTACAAAAAAAAAAAAAATCAGATAACATCAAACAAAATGAAATAACTAAACAACAAACAGGAAAAAGCAAAAGACACATTCAGACTCATTTCTTTATGCCTTCATGTTCCCATCCCTTCTTAGACAGCCCAGCTCACAGAACTTCAGGGGCAATCTACAAATTGAAAAAAAAATCTGCTTTGCCTAAGAGGCAATCTGCCAGTGGATGATCTGTGTCAGTAAGCTCATAAGTGGAGGGCTGCTTTTCATTCTGGACACAACACATTGAAATGGAGATAAACTGTAGCTGGTTCTAAGGATCATTAGTACAATGAAGAGGGAATGGGGTGAGGGTGAGATTTACTGAGCACACCCATATTGCCCGCCCAAGGACTTTGTCAGGTCTCTTGTGGTCTCCTGCATGGTCTCACTTGATCCATGCACTCACCCTCTGACTGCACTTCCCAAACTTGCCAGACAGTTGGGATCACTGTGAAGATGTGGGAGGAAGGAGGCTGGTGGTGGTTAAAGATCAGGCAAGTTGAGAAGCACTGTCCTGTGAGTAAGGCATTTTCATCTCTCTTCTCCAGAGGAAGAAACTGAGTCTCTGAAAGGTCCAGTGGCCTGCCTAAGGTCACACAGATAGCAATAATAAGTTCAGTGTGGAGGATGTCATTTCAATTGCTAATATATGCTAAATACCCATCATGTGCCAAGCACTTGACATGCAAAGTCAAGATCTGAACCTTGACTTCAAGCCTGGCTTACTTCATGGTCCAAGTTCTTACTACATATACCCATCTTCCCAGAAAATAAATGAGAACACATCCACTGAAGAAGATTTGAAGGGAATAGGGCTGTTGAGACCAGAAAGCAAAAGATGGGGCAAACATGATAACGTTAGTTCCCAAACGTTAAAAAGCTATCATTTTACAAGGCAATTACACTTATTCTACATGGTTTATCCCCCATTTTTATTTGAGGGATTTTGGTAAAGCCCACTAATCTTTTGGTCTTCCACCAACGGGTGGAAGTTACATAAGAGACTAATACAAGGAAGAACTCTGAAAGACAGTGCTGTCCATATACGGAATAAGATGATTTCAACATACTCTTGTTGGGAGTTCCCAGCAACAGAGATGTTCACACTGGATGATCCCTGGCCTGTTGTATCTGGGGAAAAAAATGTTTTAGAGGGGCCTGTTGTATCTGGAAAAAGAAAAATAATATGGCTAGATGACAGTTAAGGTTCTTCCCAACACTGAAAGTCTAATTCCATGGAAGTTAACATTTACTCTATTTACAAATGGATTTTAAAATCAGGGAGGGGATGTAAAGTGGGTCAGTATTACTGGCCAGATGGGAAGGAAATTGCGTCACTGAAAGCCATGACCAGTCAAGGGTCCTGGGGAGTAAATAAGCTCAACCACTGAGTACTTCGAATCCTCACGGTGCATCAGAATCAGCAGGGCAGCTTTTAAAGGCTACAGATACTGGAGCCCCATTCCCAAACCAAGCGAAGCTGAATCTCTTGGGATGGGCCCAGGAATCAGTAGTTTTTAAAAGCTGCCCAGAAGATTCTAACGTACAGGCAGGATTGAGAACCACTGAGCTAGAGGAAGTGAGGCTCACGCTGAAGTTGACGTTGGTGTCCTCTGGGTGTCGTGATGACTGGGAATCCGTTCACCTCTACATCTGGGCAAATCAAACACCTCTGATATGGGGGGAGTTGTTGAGAGATTGTTTGGAATTCAGGAATTTCCAAGTTAGCAATATTTCTGATGCTCCCTTTAGAGGTAGTCAGGGTCCAAGGGATGAGGTTCTTAAATGCTCTAACCTCTCAAAAGCCCTGACATTTCTTGTTACTGAAAAGTTTTCAGAGGGATTTATACCAGGAATGCAAGAGTGGTTCAACGTAAGAAAATAAACCAATGCAATACCCCAGATTAACAGAATGAGGGAAAAACCTCACATGACCATCTGAACTGTCACAGAAAAAGCATTTGACAAAATCCAATGCCCTTTCATGATTTAAAAAAAAGAATAAACAGGAATTTCCTCAACAAGATAAAGGACATTTATGAAAACCCACAGTTAACATCATACACAACAACAGCAAAAGACTGAAAACTTTCCCCATGATATCAGGAACAAGACAAGGATGCCCCTATCATCACTGTTCTTCAACATTATTCTAGAAGTTCTACCCAGAGTAATTAGACAAGAAAAAGAAATAATCCAGATTGGAAAGGACTATCTCTGTTTGCACATGACAACATAGAAAACCCCAAAAGAATACATAAGAAAGCTTCTGGAGCTAATAAAGCAATTCGGCCAAGTTGCAGGTTATAAAATCATCACACAAAACCAGCAGTGTTTCTGTATACCAACAATGAACAATGAAAATGGGAATTAAGAAAACAATTGCATTTACAAAAGTTTTCAGAGCATCTCAAACAGTCTCATAACCCTTTGAAGGGGAAACATCTTGTTATTCACGGTCCTTGGTGGAGGCACATACATCAGCACCTTTATTTTTCATGTGTATTACTGCATTTCATATTAAAGCCAAGCAGAGCAAATAGATTTGATGGGAGTGGTAGCGTGGACTGCACAGGACATGCGTAAAAGCTGAACCACACTCACCAGCAGGTCAGAATGGCGAGGTCTCAGCCATCCTGCCTCCCTTCGTGTCTCAAGAGTCACAGGAAGCTGAGAAGCAAAATCCCAGGTTCCTTGGAGGAAATCAGGCTTGAGTCAGCCTTCCTAGGAGGTTGAGGGAACAGATTAGGCCCAGGAAACTGTTTACAGAAGAGAATGCTTTTCACTTAAAATGTTGGTGGGTCATTTTTTTTTTTTTAATTAAAGAAGGAACTAAAAGAGCTTTGAATTATTGCCTTGTGACTAGAGACCAGAAAGCTGAAATGTTTGCCAAGTGTTGCCACATTTCTTAGCTCTGCATGTTCCAGAGACTCGAAGAGCTGGTGGTTGGTTCCATTGCAGAGATGCTTCTCTTTATTCCTTGTTATTTTTCTGTTCCTCTCTCTTATTAATAGTTAAATAATGTCTACTGAGATCTATGGATGGAAACAATAGAGAGAAAAATTCTGAGTGTAAGAAAGTGATTTGTTGACAGGGAATGAGCCCTGGACTGGAAGCCTGAAGACCTGCCTCTCAGCTGGCTTTCTGCAATGCTCCATCTGTGTGGCTTTGAGCCCATCCCCTCCCTTCTGTAGTCTTGATTCCTGTCTGCAAAGACGAGGGGTGTGGGATAAGGGAGAGATCCTTTCGAATCTGACTTTCTAGTTTTTCTTAAAGGCCAAACCCTTTAAGAATTCCGAAGAACTTTAAAAGAAGAGAGAAGTGAGATTGATCCCAAATGGAAAAATGAAGAGACACAAATCTTAAAACAAGGACAGGAGACTATTCTACTCTAGACTGCCCTTTTCTACTGGGCCAAAGCTGAGCTGATACCAGAAGCTGCACATGTAACACGGGACTCCCTTGGACTCAGGAGCAGACTAGAGTAAGAAGGGAAAGGAAAAACAGCATTCCTTGCATTCCTGTTTTCAGTTTCCCCAGGCGAGGACTCCCCAAAGAAGCCAGGTCCTAGAAAAGGTCCATATGCTTAAATCTTACCCATCTACCTGCATTTTTCTTCCCAAATCAAATTCACTATGGACCACACTAGGGGTAAGAAAAAATGGGAGGAAATCAAATAACTTCCAAAGAATGAATAAATCTAGCACCTGGATTAGATGAGAAGCCTCTTTATGGTACTTAATTTCCCCCCCTTATTTTAATAATTCGGCAAATTACTGTGTACACAGTGGGTGGCCCCACAGGGTATCTGGCTGTTCACAGGGAGATAAGTCATGTGTACAAATACCCAAATATCTAAAACACAAAAATGTGAGACCTGCCCCAAGGAAGTTCAGGTTAACTGCTGAAGGTGATCAGGGTAAGGACTGCAGCCTCTTACCTGGGAAGTTCAAAAACCCTTCTCTATTTCTCCAGCAGCAGCATTCCACCCCACCCCACCCCCCACGGCTCCATTTTACAGAAGTCAGAACCAGGGCAGAGAGGCGAGGAGTTATTTGCTCTCTGCTCATCTAGGGAATGAATAACGCAGCCTGATACAGAACTACAAACTAATTTGAGAACTTCCCTTGGAAACCAATGGTGAAAGCAAATAAATATCACAATAAAATTTTTCTTGGGGGAGGAAATCCATCATTACAGCTGTGCCCTCTGACTCCCTTCCCCCCACTTAAGCCCAAAGACACCAAAATTCAAAGCAGGGTCTAAAAAAAATATCCACAGACCTCCTAACCAAAAGCAGGCTGGAGTCACCAAGGCTGAAGGAGTCCCCGCCTGCATGTTTGGCTTGAAGACAGCCAGAGGCTCTGGCCTCCTTAGGGAAGCTTTCTTTGTGTGAGGTCCCAGTCCCTTTATAAACAGGGTACCTTTATTAGTTAGTTGCAGGGGGTATCTTGTAATGGGAAAACAGATGCCATACAAATGAAAACCCAGGCAAGGCCTCTGCTTTTGCAGACTGAACGCGGCCGCAGGCTTCTCAGCACTGAATTTGAACTAGCCAATGACATCCGAATCACTGAAACAGGAAGCCAGATAAACAGCATGTTATCAAGGGGGGACCCAGCGCTTCCCTTAAGCCGGCACGGCAGCTGCGCCCTATGACTGTCCTAACAAAGTCCCATTGACTCACCAGCTGATTTTACAGTGTTTGGCTCCGGGGTAGAAGGAACCCTCTCAACTGGGTAGACGTCACATGGCCCCCACCACTCTCATCCTCCCCTCTCTGTCCTCTGCAGACTTGGTTGATTCTTTACCATATGACCAGTTTTTATGGGCTCCGAGGATTAGAAGGGATCTCAAGGGTCCAAGCACTGGAGCGCACCAGGTGAGATCCCCGTGTTCACCCATCCTCTCCTCTCCCCTTCCTCTCCTCTGGGACCGCTTTCTTTGGTCCCAGACTCCATGCACTGGGCTGGCGCCAGAGAAGGCAGCCTTAGGGAGACTGGCGGGAGAGCCCTTCTCTGCGCATCCTAGGGACCCAGAGAACATTTTCTGGAACAGCCGGGCAAGGTCACCTGCCCCAGCTGTTCCGTAGCTTCTGCTGGGAAAGAAGCAGGGTTGACTCAATGCTTCAAAGAAAGGGAGAGAAGATGTGGGTAGTGTGTATGTATGTGTGCGCGTGTGTAATAAACAGAGTACTTGGTGTCTTTGATTATAGGACCTCAACGCATCTTATGTTGCAGGTATTTCAAAGAAGGGGAACTGAGGCATAAGGGCTGGAGTTGGTTAACCCCTAATGAGTCAGCTCCAGGACGAGACGCACAGTCCCACAGGGACGTCTGGAAAACAAATCTTCCTGGGAAGCCGCGCTCCCTCCTTGTTATTCTAGCGCCTCTCCCGAGCCCGGCCCGCAGCCTCCCTCCGGCATCAAGCTCACTCCCTCCAGGGCTCGGCCCCTGCCCGGTCGGGACCCGCCAGCCGAGCCCCGCAAAGTCGGAAGCCGCAGACCCTCGGCTTGGCCGCTGGGCGCTGCCCGGGTCTCCGCCCCCGCGACGACCGCGCGCGAGCCACTCACCCGCGCCTCCGCGCTCCGGGGCTCCGGGTCCGCACGGCCGCCGCGCCGCGCACAGTCGCGCATCCCCCGGAGCCGCGCGGGTGCCGGGCGCCCTGCCCTCGCGATCGAGAAACTTTCTCCAGGGCTCCTCGGGCCCGTCCGCCCCTCGCACCAATCTCGGCGTCCGCCGCGCGCTCCGGCCTCGGGCCTCGCACTAGGGCCGCCGCTGGCCCCGGACCCACAATGAGGAGCGAGGCGGCATCCTGAACAAAGTGCCGTCCCGCGGGGCCGGCGGCCGGGGGCGGAGCCTGATGACCCGCTGCCCCAGGCACACGCCGGCTGCCTCCCGGCCGCCGAGGGGAGGGGAGCGCCCGGCGGCCGCGGCGCGACGGCGTGGAGGCTCTGTTTCGGATCACCCTCTCTTTCCTCCCCTTGCACTGTGCCAGTTTAACCCGCAGAGGGGCGGAGGCATGGGTCCCTTCCAGACTTTGTCACTGGAAAGCTATTCCCGTAACCCTTTCCTGCCTTGGCTTTCCCGCCCCACCTTCCCAGCTCCTGGCCGCAAAAAAGACGGCTGCTCAGTGGCGGGGCTGGGGCCGCGAGCTGGCAGGGCAGGAAACCTTTGCACAATTGAGCCTTTCCTTTGCCCACGGACCTGCCACCACCACTTCCAGCTCGTCCCCCTCCCTTCAACACGTCCTACTGCTGCCGCCGGTTCTGCAGTTCTTAGGGAGACAAGTGGTTCCGCCAGCCTCCTCACCCCTCTTCTGACTCTGGCCACCCCCTTCTTTCGTCTCTATTCTCCTCTAAAGAGTCATGCTGTCTGGGCTGGCATTCAGAGTTCCTGGAATACAGAGGAGATGGGGGGAGGGGGTAGAGCGGGGCGGGCCTGGCAGTGCCTGGTGCATAGTAGGTGCTCAGTAAAATAAGGAGTTTTCCTCACCTTCCCGACTCTGCCAAGTGCAAGGAGGGGCAAGAAGAGTGGAAAGGGCATGGCAAGACCTGAAGAGAGTGAATGAAAAGCTGAGTGCTGGGAAGAAGGACCTCAGCCAAAGCCCAGTGCAACTTCTTTGCAGTACAAGCATTCCACCCCCACCCCTGCTTCCTGACTTGGGGACTTCCAGGCTCCTGCAGGAAGGGCAGAAGGAAATCAGGTGGCCTGTGTTTCTGGAGCAGGCTTTGAGCTACGTGGAAGAAAGGGTGTAGCTGTGGCCAAAGACCCAGCAGTTTGGGATCAGAGACTTCCCCAGTCCCAACCAACAAATATGAGGACAGATTTATTTCCAGGGAGTTGGAGTTGGAGATGGGGGGTTGAGAAGAAAATGCCTACTCTCTGGGAGGCCTCAGAGCTCTTGGCCAGCAAAATTAGAAAGTGGAGAGCAGAATTAGAGGAGAAGCCCCCAGTCCTTCCTGAGCTCTCCCACCCCCCACCCCAGTCAGGTCCCAATGGCTGCAGGCCATAAGGGGAAAATAAGGGGACACTAGACAGAGTGGACTAGCAGTGACATTGAAAAAGTTCCCAACTGATCAGGGAAAATGATTTCTATATTATTTTTTGTCTGTGAGCGAATGGAGTTGCCTTTTTGCGGGGCAGGGCTGCAGAGGGGTACCTGGGATGAGCCACTCGCCCAATGTATAATGTTTGAAAGTGTAGCTCGTAAGACAGAGAGCCTGCATTCACATCCTGGGGCTACTACTTACTAGCAATGGGAACTTGGACAGATTTTTTATGTTCTAACTAATGCAACTTCTTCATCTGTAAAATATGGTAATAACAGTTCCGATCTCATAGGATTGTTAGGAGACTTAATTGAGATAATATAGGTGACACATAGTAAATACTCAATAAACATTAGCTATTATTTTAATCTCTGAGTCCTCCAATCTTCTATCTAATTTGGCATTCAGTGATATGTTGCTGGAATCCTTTTTGTTTTTCACAGTCCCCTCGACCTGCAAAGGAGAGCCTGTTCCTTTAAGAAGCACTGTTCTTTCAGGGGCACTCACAGGGTGGGACCATACAGTGGGTACACAAACAGGCATCAGAGACTGAACTTCCCCTCACCGATTGTGAGGCTGAACGCAGGGCCCCCCTCATACTGGTAATGTTGGCGTGAGGCCATTCCTTGGGTACTGCCCAGAATATGGGAAAGAAGCCCATCCCATCGTTATAAGTTTATAAAGGTTAAATTTCTTCCATCAGTGTGTGGGATCAATATTTCTCTCCCATTTCTGAGTGGCTGGTCATATGGCTCCTCCCTGGCTCTGATCCTAATGTCCCAAGCACAAACCTACAACAGTGAATTCAGACATGAGCTAAATAAACATAAGAGCCTGTGAACAAGGGGGCGTGAGGGTAGGTCCTGGGTGAGTAAACAGGTCAGCCTGCTTGGGATGGAAGAGAGAGGATAAGAAAGCTGCTGAAATAGAAGGTGGATAAAAAAGAGTGGCAGAGAGAAGAGGCCTGAAGTGACTGTGGACAGATCACTGTTTGGGTAAGAACCAGGGACTCCGCCCATCCCAGAAGTGGCCTCTGCCAAGTGCCTGCTCTGTGAGTGGTTTTTGTCTGAAGACGGTGATGACTCAGTTGCTCTGAATCAAGCAAATGGATTTTCTTTAAATATGAAAATCAATAAGAGGTAAAGGCAAGGGCCTGGCTGCAGGCAGGGGAGGGTGGAGAGAGCTGGAGGAGAGCTCGGGAGATGAAGATGGTTGGTGACTGATGGAAGAAGAGAGACTCAGGCTCACTGCGGGGGTGGGGGGGACCCTTTGCACATCACTAATTACCCCCCCTCCGCCCCGCCCCATGGAAGATCCTGCTAACCAGGCCCCACTAACCTCACTGAAGCTCCTTAACCCCCCCCCCCACCTTGAGCTCAGAGCCAATCATGCCTCATGGCAGGAGAGATTATTTACAAGAGGATTAATGCCAACTTGACAAATAGGTTTTAAAAAATCAGCCTATGGTCCTCCCAGCCCTATAGAGTTTCAGACCTGGGATGAGTTGAGCCAAAAGCTTTGGGAGCCACAGGAAACATAGCAAGTGACAGTTTTAGCCTCAGTCTGATGTCTTTGGGAGCTCTGCCTGTTTTCCCATCACCTTGAGGTCTGTGGACCAATGTTAATTTAGTTCCCGGCTTAGGTTACCTGACACGGGGTTTGGGGGATTTGGGAGAGCTCCTACGCTGCACGTGGCCCACAGAAGGACCACTTTTACCCTCCTGGCACTTTCAGGACTTCCAGAGCACTTTTGTTATTCTCTTTTTTTTTTTGCATGGGCAGGCACTGGAATCAAACCCAAGTCTCCAGCATGGCAGGCGAGAACTCTGCCTGCTGAGCCACCATGGCCCATCAGAGCACTTTATAATGTCCCTTGGTAGGGGTATGAAGACAATACGTTGTTTCGTTTTTTTGAGCATTTAATAAATGTCATTAGAGCTCCTAAGGTGAAGTCAGAGGGAGTTTTCTGACTTCCTCCTCCGAAGCTCAGTGGAAAAACACTGGGCGTGGCAGCTGAAGACCTGAGCCCATGCCTGGTTCTGCCGCTCGCTGAAATACGTCACCTCAGTTTGCTCATCAGTAAAAGGGGGTGTCAACATTCAGGGGGAGCACAGTACTCACCTACCAAGGCTGCGGTGAGTATTCAGTGAGATAATGAAAGAGAAAGTGATTTATATAGTGCTATTCAAATAGAAGCAGACGTGTGATTATTAAACAGAAAGCATCAGCTCATAGGCCCACCTCTCCACCCCTGCCAAATTTACCCTGGTTATGAGCCCAGTGTTCGAAGATCCATTTTTGAATGACAGAAATCCAGCTGCCCGCTAATAACTCTTTTCCTTTCTAGATTGATTCATTAACCAACAAGGGATTTCCATGCCCATGGGACTGGGTAGGGTGAGGGCAAAGCAGTTGTCCCTGTCCTTGGCCATTCTGGCCTCACGCCTGGCCTCAGGGCACCTTTTAAGAGGGGCCCTCTGAGTTGACTGTTGGAACTTTCAAGGACCCAGGAGAAATAGTCTGTGGGGAAAAGCTGGCACAGTAACAAGTGTTTTCTGAGAGTGAACGAGTCACTGCCCTTATCGGGAAGATGCTGTTTCTCCCTCTCTCTCTCTCTCTCTCTCTCTCTCTCTCTCTCTCTCTCTCTCTCTCTCTCTCTCTCTCTCTCTCTGTTACCAGGAAGTGAGAAGTGCTGAAAGTCATCACAGTGTTTTTCCAAAGATGGCCTTTGAAGAGGAGGTGTTTCCTTAAGGGGCCAGGAGGGTAGAGGCGGGGCAGGCAGGGAGGAACCAGCCCCTTTCTGAAGCCCTGCTCTGGCATTCCACAACCCTGAAGGGGGCAATAATAGTCCATACTTGTATCTTCCTTGCTGTACGCCAACTGCCGTTAACATAGGCACTTAACATAGGTTAACGCATTTACTCCTCACAACACTATGAAATAGGCATCACTTTAATCTCTGTTTTATGGGTAAGGAAACTGAGATCAAATATGCTGTCTCGGTCTCGCACCTAATAAGTGCTAGAGCCAAGAGTTGAACCTGTTTGGCTCCAGAGCCCATGCTTCATATGCCACATATATGGAGAGGAAGAGTGTTGTGGGGTGGCAGTGAAGGGCTCTCTTGCTTACTAGCTTCAGCACCTTCTTTCTTTTCTTTCCTTCCATGGCTTTATTGAGGTATAATGCACATACTGTAAAATTCACCCATTCTAAGTGTACAATTCTATGATTTTTAGTAAATCTACAGAGTTGTGCAACCCTCACCACAATCCAGTTTTAGAACATTTCCATCTCTCCCAAAAGTTCTCTCATTGCAGCATATGCTTTAATCTCTCTAAGCCTCGATTTATTCATCTGTAATATGGGAGTAATGGCCCTGCCTCATAGTTCTGCTGTGAGAATTAAATAAGCATGTACATGGCATATGGTATTCATGTTAAAAAATATTAGCTATCATTATTATAGTGTCTCAGAGTCACATAAGTACAGACTTTCAGAACTAGCTGTGATTTCAGACACTAATCTCACCCTCTCTCTCTCTTTTCTTTTTAGTTGTTCGGTGGATGTACTTTATTGATGGCACATGACAAGGTGGGTCTCTCAGCCCCTCCCCTCCTTCAGGGGGTCTGGTATGCAAGCTGTGGAGAATGGGCGGTTCTCAGTACTGGGGCCCCATAAGTTGGGGCCAGGACTCCCCAGCAACTGACAGCCTCTCTTCCTCTCATTCTGTTGCTGGGGCGGGTTGTCCAGTGGCTCTTACTCCTTGGATGCTCTGGTAGTTAGGTTCACTTATCAACTTGGCCAGGTGAAGGTGCTTAGTTCTGTTGCTGTGAATATGAGCCAATGGCATGTGAACTTCATCTGTTGCTGATTTACATCTGCAGTTAGCTAGGAGGCGTGCCTGCTGCAATGAATGATGTTTGATTTAATTGGCTGGTGCTTAAATGAGAGAGCTCAACATAGCACAGCCCAAGCAGCTCAGTCCTCATCTCGGCAGTCAGTCGCAGCTCAGCCCAGGCCTTTGGAGATGCAGAAAGAAGTTAGCCTGGGGAAAGTTATTGGAACCCAGGGGCCTGGAGAGAAGGCCAGCAGAGACCATCCTGTGCCTTCCCATGTAAGAAAGAACCTCCGTTGAAAGTTAGCTGCCTTTCCTTTGAAGAGCTATACATTTTTAACTAAATAAATCTCCTCTTATTAAAAGCCAATCCGTCTCTGGTGTGTTGCACTCTGGCAGCTAGCAAACTAGAGTAGATGTGATGTAGACCATAAGGTCCACCACCCTGCTGCTGTAGCCAAATTGATTGTCATACCAGAAAATGAGCTTAATAAAGTGGTCATTGAGGGCCTAGCATCAAAAGTGAAAGAGTGGGTGTCACTGTTGAAGTCACAGGAGGCAACCTGGTCCTCGGTATTCCCTTTAGGGGACCCTCTGACGCCTGCTTCACGACCTCTTGATATCTTCATACTTGGTCACTTTCTCCAGCCGGCAGGTCAGATCATGACAGACACATTGGGGGTGGGGATGCGGAAGGCCATGCCAGCAAGATTTCCATTCGGCTCCCGCATGACCTTGCCTACCGCCTTGGCAGAGCCGGTAGATGCAGGGATGATATTCTGGGCAGCCCCATGGCCATCACGCCACATTTTCCCAGAGGGGCTATCCACAGTGTTCTGGACGGCAGGGATGGCATGGACGATGGTAATGAGTCCCTCCATGATGCCAACGTTGTCATGAATGATCTTGGCCGGGGGCGGGGGGGTGCGGTGCAGGCAGTTGGTGGTGCAAGAAGCATTGCTGATGATCTTGAGGGAGTTGTCACACTTCTCATGGTTCATCATAAACATGGGGGCATCGGCTGAAGGGGCAGAGATGATGCCTCTTTTGGTGCCACCTTCAAGTGAGTACCAGCTTCTCCATGGTTGTGAAGACACCAGTGGACTCCACAACACATTCAGCACCAGCACCAGCCCATTTGATGTGGGTGGGGTCTCACTCCTGGAGGAGAGTAATGGGACTCCCATTGAGGACAAGCTTCCCGTTCTCAACCTTGACAGTGCCTTTGAATTTCCCACGGGTGGATTCATACTGGAACATGTAGACCCCGTAGCTGAGGTCAATGAAGGGGTCATTGATGGCAACAACCTGCACTTTGCCAGAGGTTGCAGCAACCCTGGTGACCAGGTGCCCAGTACAGCCAAATCCACTTATTCCGACCTTCACTATTGTGCCGCAGAGATGTGCCACCTTCTCTTTTAACAGATGAAGAAACTAAAGTGCTGAGATGTTAAGCAACTTGCCAATTAAGGATATACAGTAAATTCAGTGGCAGGGCTGGAACTGAAACCCAGATCTCTGGGTTGCTAATCTCCCGAGAGTCCATTCACCCGAGGAACAGGGATGTTATTATCGGGCACGCTGGCTCTTGGTGGGTACTTCCAGAACAATACTGACCAGTAGGCGTGGGGCCCTGAGAGTTTGCTTGTGAACTGGTATGCCCAGCACTCTGGCCTTGGAACAGAAAATGCAGCTAGGGTGGGCTGGGTACAGCATCGGGACAAGATTCAATGTAGAAGCTGAGTCAGGAATGCCCATTGTCAGAACAGGGAATTCATTGACTCAAAGAATCCAGAAAACAGTAGGTCCAACCACCAATAAGTCCCTGAGGAGCTCAGAGCCAGCTTCATGAACACACTGTCTGTGCAGTCACACAGGACCCCTTGCTTAGAAGGGCCCGGGGCTTTTTGGCTTCATGCTTTGCTAGTTGCCACCTGGAAATTCTTAGTAGTTTTTGAATAAGGGGCTCTGCATTTTATTTTGCAGTGGGCCCTGCAAATGACATAGCCAGTCCTGCCATGGCCCAGGGAGCAGAGCCCAAGCCAGGCCCCAGTAAGGAATAGTGTCACCCCACCCAGAACTTATTCACGTACAAATTTTATTTGTACACTACATAGTCATAGACTCTTAATGAAATTTTTGGAGAAAGAAAAATTGCAAAACAATTTGCACGCTATGATTCAATTTACATATGAAGACGCCCCCATAGAAAACACATATATGTTTCCATGTGTACATATACCACTATGTAAATAATTTTGTTTTTTAAGTCTGGAGGGGCACATGCCAAACTGACAGCAGTGGTTGCTTCTGGGGAGAGTCATCAAAGGAGTTGTTAATTTTTCTGCAGGTTTGAATGTTTTGTTTTGTTTTGTTCTTTTACAAGGAGAAGGTATTCATGTATTACTTATATACTTGCAAATAAAAATTAAGTTATTCCTAATATATTCTGTGAACATTTTCTTGTATCAATAAATATTCTTTAAAAACTAAGGGAGTAGTGGTGCTAAAAGAAGGGAGTGTGAAGTGGGGCCTCTGGAGGAGGTGAAGAAAGAGTTTCAGACCCATGATAGGGCTGCGGAGGGTGAGGGGACAGGGTTGGATGTGGGAAGAAAATACTGGGTGCCAGAGGAATCTGGCAAGAAGGATGGGTGCTGGGCATCAGCTCCATGAGGATCTGGAGTCTGTGGTGCCCAATTTGGAGGGGAAGGCAGAAGGGGGATAGGCAGTGTTGGGGAACTCTGAGCTGCCAATGGAGACTAGAGGTAAGGGCTGTAGAGTTGATATGGCTACAGTGAGCAGAAATGCATGAGGTGAGGATAGGCAGGAGATTCCTTAGACAGGGAAAAAGGGATGGGCCCAGATGTAGCACTTACCAGGGGATAGGAGGTCCGAAGCCCTGTGCTCCAGTGGAAGGAGTATGAGTTTTGGAGTCAGGACTGCAATCAAGTCCCAGATTTGCTGCCTCCTAACTGTGTGTCCGTAAGCTTGGTTCCACCCCTATGAAACAGAAATGACTATGACGATACTGTGTGGCAGAGGTGCTGGGAGGATCTGATGAGATAATGGCTGGCACAGACAGGGAGCCCCCATATGTCCTCCTTTCCCTTTAATTGAGTCTGTGGTTTGAGGTTCTAAAATGGCAAGAATCATTTGCATGCAAAAAGAGCCATTCTTCCAAGCACTTCCCACCCAGTTTTCTGAGAGCGCTACTGAAAGCCAGGATTCTGCGTTCCATCCTGCAGAGGCTGAGCCGGCCAGGAAAGAAGAGGAGGTGCCAAGGGCGTAGGGAACAAGACAGGAGAGGAGAACCCCAGCCTCCTCCTGTGATGCTGCAGGAGCCAGTGACTCTGATTTGAGGGCAGCCTTGACAGAGGTCCCACCCAGCACCATGGGATCTCTAGGAGAAAAGTGCTCTGTGGATGCTGATTCCAGTTTCCCCAAGTTTCCTCTCACCTCCTGGCTCTTTCAGCATAGTCCCCCCACAACTCGGGGAAGAGCATGGGTATCTGATGGGCCCTTCTGTGGCTGCAGCCTCCTCTCTGTGGGTGCAGATGTGCCCAGCAGCAGCTGTAATATGGAGTCACACCTGTTGCCTAGATCAGCTGCTGTAACTCTACTCCTGGGAAAGCAGGCCAGGTGCCTAGGCCTTGCCAAAGTCCTCATTCCAATGGCAGGTGGAAAGGAGCAGTGCCTGCCTGTCACAGCAGCACGCGGACGCTGGCTGGCATGGTCCTGCAGCCCTGGGAATCTCAGCTAGAGACTCGCATCCTCGTAGAACACAGCCTTGTTCCCAGCTGTACATCCTCTTTTAGGGGGAGACTGAGGAACAAGAAGGGAGGTAGGAAATCTTGAAACGGGATCCCCCTGACCATCTGATTTTCCAGGGGACCTTTAAGTTTTAAACTCAGGCAGACCAGTGGGGGTGGGGGGATGCTGTGGAGCTGAGTAGCAATGGGGAAAAGAGGGGTCAAAGGGAATTGGAGCTGGAAGAGGACTGGGAAGGGGGCCAAAGATGAGGATAAGTCTGGAAATGAGAGCAGAATTTGCTCTTGTGTGGCTTTGGCCATGGAGACATTTGTTCCGGAGACCCTGGGCTGCCATGGGAGAATTCCATTCAACTGAGCATGCGTGGGGGTTGTGGCCTGGGCAAGCATCTGTGGGAATGCCGTAGAAATGTGTTTCCAAGCCTTGGCAGAGAGTAAAGGCCCCTGGTCTCCCAAGGAAGCCTGAGGAAGAGGATCAAGCCCTCATGGAGTGCTGGGTACTCGGTGAATCAAAAAATCCCATGTCTCTGAGAAAATTTCAACGAGGCGAATCCAAGACACACGTCCTCTGACACCCAGACCTACGAAAAGCATTGCACGTGCCAACGTACATAAAAACCTCCCCGTAGAAAACCAGATGGTGAGTTGGCATCGCTGACGTCTGGAGTATACACCCACACCCCTGGCCTTGCTTTTAATGAACATACCTTCCATTCCCCCATCCTACCCCATGCCCAGGAAAAGGATTCCTGAGCTGCTGATGCTCAGAATGGTGCCACACCCCCTAGAGGAAGGCTCTTTCCCAACCCTATCAACCCAGTGCCAGGAAAAACAGCAGATGTGGCAAGCAGCTCTCGGCCAGGTGTGGGACACTGCTGACCCCTGCTGGCGTTTTACCTCTCCACAGCAACCAGGGAAAGCCCCACAGGGAATGGAGTATTGGAAAAACCTTGCAATCTGTCTGGAAGGGGTAAGAAGAAATACCCCAGCTTGGAATCTCCTCATCAGGAGCTCCTTTGATGAGACCAAGAAGACATTAGAATAAAACCCAGACTGAGTTTCTGGGAGGAGTGAGACAGACTAACAGCATGTCCCTTCAGCCTCTGTGGCTTGGAAAACTCCCTTTTGCCAATCTTCCGGAACCTAAATCAGGAAACCATTAGCAACACCCCATCAGCCAAGCTCAACTATTAGGAGGACCCAAAACTCATGCCCAGAATTATTCATTCAGTCAGTCTCAGTCTCTCCCTTCCCCTTCCTCCTCTCCCGACCTCCTCCCTCCCCTCCCCCCTGAAGCTCTTATTCCAGTGCAGAGCCTTTTTGAAGTTTTAGCTTAATTTATTTTGAGTCTGAAGTTCATTTAGGAATGGGGCTAAAATGTGATGATCATGGCTTTCATACCTCTCTTTTCATGAAAGACATAGTATTAGGCACTTTTGAAAACTCTACTAAGGAAGCTGACCTCTAGAGCATCTGCACCTACAGAGAGGTAGTTTAAAAATCCCTTTGTACACACAAAGGGATGAAGTTCAAGTCTTCCAGGATCATCCCTGGAATAGCCACAGTACAGGACACTAGGATTCTGATAATTCCGACAGCGTTAGTATAGAAGCTCCAAAGAGAAATGGAGTCACCATTTGTAAGCCTCTCCCTCTACTCTGCACCCCACTTTGGCAGCAGACCCAATGCTCTCCTTCACTTGATGGCTAAACCTCTTGGAAGGTGTCCGTAATCTGCAGCCCATCGCCGTCAGGCTTCCGCTCTGAACCCAGCACTGGAACTGCTTCCGCAAAGGCACTCACTGGCTGCTTCAAAGCTAAATCTAATGTACATTTTCCACTTCTCATTTTACTTGGCCTCTATGGCATCTGACACTTTAACTCCCATTCATGATATATTTATTTAAAATTTGATGATGAAATATTTTAGACAAAAGTTATAGAAAATAATATAGCAAACCTAATTCTAACCACCACACTGTTTAAGAAATAAAGCATTACAAGTATAGTTTAAACTTCTTCTCTATTGCATTCCTCTCTCTCCCCAAAGAGGAACACTATCCTGAATTTTGTGCTACTTCCATGTATAGTTTTATACTATTATTATATTATACACTATATATGCACTGCATATTTAACTATATGAATGGAATCATATTGTGAATATTCTACAACTTTCTTTATGTGCGTAGCTTACTCATTTTCACTGAGGTATTAATATTCCTTTTACAACTACGTTACAAATAATATATCAATCCTATTGTTTTTAGTTTTTTGCTATCATAAACTGGGCTGTGATGGAATTCTTGTACACATCTTATGCATGCTTATGTTTTTCCAGGAGTCTACCCAGGAATGAAATTGATGGTTGTAACATCTGGACTCCTTTAACTTCCCCACATCCATGCTATGCTTGATATTGTCAAGTTGTATTTTTTTTTTTGACAACCAGACGGGTTTGGGATTATAGATTACTGTGACTTTAATTTATACTATACCAATTATTAAGCAGGCTGAGGATCAATCAGTTAATAAGGTTGATTTTTAATAAATGTACAGAGTTGTGCACCTAGCACCACAGTCTAGTTTTAGAACATTTCCAACACTTCAAAGTGATCCCTTGTACAAGTTTGCAGTCAATCTCCATTCCCACCTCCAGCCACAGGCAACCACTAATGCGCTTTTCTCTATATATAGATTTGCCTTTTCTAGACATTTTATATAAATGGAATCATACAATATGGAATACTTTGAATCTGGCTTCCTTCTCTTAGAATAATGTCTTTGAACGTCATCCATGAGGTAGAATCAGTAGTTTGTTTCTTCTTATTGCTGAGTAGTATTCCACACCGTTCTGGTTTGCTAGCTCCCAGAAGGCAATACACCAGAAACGGGAGGCTTTTTAAAAGGGGGATTTAATAAGTTGCAAGTTAACAGTTTTTAGGCTGTGGAAGTGTCCCAATTAAAGCAAGTCTATAGAAATGTCCAATCTAAGGCTTCTGGGAAAGATACTTTGGTTCAAGAAGGCTGATGAAGTTCAGGGTTTCTCTCTCAAGTGGAAAGGCACATGGTGAACACAGTCAGGGTTTCTCTCTTGGCTGGTAGGGCACATGGCGAACATGGCGTCATCTGCCAGTTTCCTCTCCAGCTCCCCAGGAGGTGTCTTCCTTCTTCATCTCCAAAAGTTGCTGGCTGGTGGACTCTGCTGCGTGGTGCTGCAGTGTTCTCTGCTCTCTCAGATTCTAGTGACTTTCTCCCTTGTTGTTCTCTGTTGTGGCTTTCTCGTGACCCTGCCGTTCTTCTCTGCTCTCTCTGAATCTCCCATTCTCCAAAATGTTTCCTCTTTTATAGGATTCTGATAAACTAATCAAGGCCCACCCGAATGGGTAGAGACACACCTCCAACTAATCCAGCTTAACAACCACTCTTGATTGAGTTACATCTCTAGAGAGATGATCTAATTACAGTTTCAAACATACAGTACTGAATAGGGATTAGAAGAAACAGCTGCCTTTACAAAATGGGATTAGGATTAAAACATGGCTTTTCTAGGGTGCATACATCCTTTCAAGCTGGCACACGCAATTCGTTTATTCATTCACCAGTTGATGGACATTTGGCTTATATTGCATCTAATGAGAAGCAGTTCTTGTTCTTATCAGTATTCCTGTATTATCCCCTGTATGTAATGTGTTTTTTTCTCCTTTGGCTCCTTTTTTAGATTTTTCTCTTTGTCTTTGGTTTTCAGCAATTTGACTATGATGTGCCTGAGTGTGAGTTTCTTTGTATTTGTCCTGCTTGAGGTTAGTTGAACTCTTGAAACTGTGAATTGATAATTTTCATTAAAAATTTGACCACTTTTTTTTTTTTTTTTTTTTTTTTTTTGCATGGGCAGGCACCAGGAATCGAACCAGGTCTCTGGCCTGGCAGGCAAGAACTCTGCCTGCTGAGCCACCGTGGCCCACCCAGGCCACTATTCTTTAAATATTTTTTCTGCTCCATTGTTTCTCTCCTCTCCTTATGAAACTCCAATTGCATGTTTGTCAGATTTCTTATTCTTATCTCACAGGTTGCTAATGTGCTGTTCATTTATTTTATTTTTTATTTTTTAGAGTAAACAGGTTCTCAATGATTTGAGAACACATGTGAGAAGAGCTGTGGGCAGTCTTGCAAAGGCAGAGGTGAGAAAAGTGAGAGGCTTTTGTTCATCTATTTTTTACCATTTTTCCTCTCTCTGTTTCAGTTTGGAAAATGTGGTTTTACATTTACTGTGTTGTACAGTCCTATGATTAAAAAATTATTTTAGTAACATACATGCAACCTAAAACTTCCCCTTTATATACCATATATTCAAATATATGGTTCCATGGAGTTAATTGCATTCACAGTGTTGTGCTATCATCATCATCCTCCATTACCAAACTTTTCCACCACCTCCAACAGCAACTCTCTACCTATTAAGCTTTCTTTTTTTTTTTTTTGTATGCTATGTGATGGGGTGTGTGTGTGTGTGTGTCACATTTCATTCTTTTTCCATGTGAGTATCCCCTTATTGCAGCACCATTTATTGGATTTTTGTTTGTTTGGTGTTTTGTTTGTTTTGCTTGTTTGTTTGTTTAGGAAGTGCATGGGCTGGGAATCGAACCAGGTTTCCCGTATGACGGGCGAGACTTCTACCACTCAACTACCCTTGCACCCCCTCTATCTATTAAGCTTTACATCCCCATTTAATGGTTGTTTTAATTAAAGTCTTTGATAACTCCAATAACTAAATCTAGTTTTGTTATCGTTATGGCTTACAGTTTTCTCCTTCATATGTCACATAAAATTTTATTGTATCCTGAGCCATGTATATAATGTCAGTGGAGAGGTAAGTATAAAATTTTTTGTTTTGATTTGTTCCTCTTCCAGGGAGTAAAACCCTTCCCACTAGTTGGAGAAAGGGTATATAAACATTTAGGTTTGTTGTATCTTCTTGATGACGTAACTCCTTTGTCATTATGAAATGCTCTTTATCCCTGTTAATAGTCTTTGCTCTGAAATGCACTTTGATATTAACATGGCAAATTCAACTTCTTTCAATAAGTGCTAGCCTGATACATCTTTTTTATTTTTATTGAAATATATTATATATTCACATACCATATAATCATCCAAAGTGTACAATCAGTGGTTCAAAATATAGCTGTGCATTTATCATCACACACCTTTTTTTCTTTTTTGTGAAAAATAACATATATACAAAAAAGCAATAAATTTCAAAGCACACCGCAACAAATAGTGACAGAACAGATTTCAGAGTTGAGTATGGGTTACAAGCCCACAATTTTAGGTTTTTACTTCTAGCTGTTTTAAGATACTGGAGACTAGAAGAAATATCAATATACTGATTCAGCAGTCAAACTCATTTGTTAAGCCCTACCTTCTCTTTATAACTCCACCTTCACCTTTGATCTTTCTCCTGCTCTTCAGGGGCATTTGGGCTATGTTCATTCTAACTTTTCATGTTGGAAGGGGGCTGTCAGTAATATGGGATGGGGGATGGTACTGGTTGATGTTCTGGAAAAGCTGGCCCCTCTGCATTTCAGGACTTATCTGGTCCAGGGATTCAAGCAAGATATATCTTTTTTCATCTTTTTTTGTATCATTATGATCAAAGTTCATTTATTGTAGGCAGTTTGTAGTTGAGTCTTGCTTTTTTTTTTTATCCCATCTAACAATCTCTACCTTTTACATGGGGTGTTTAAACCATCTACATTTTCTCTCTCTAGCATTCCATCTCGTATCATTTTCCTTCTGGTGGAAGTATTTCTTTTAATATCACTTGTATTGTTGTTCTGCTGATGATGTATTTTTTCAGCTTTTATATATCTGAAAGGTCTCTATTTTATCTTTCACTTTTGAAGGATATTTTTCTAGATATAGACTTCTAAGTTGACAGTTATTTTCTCTTAGTACTCTAAAAATATTGCTCCTCTGTCTTCTTGCTTGTATTGTTTCCAATGAGAAAGATGACATCATCATTATCTTTGTTCCTTATCTTTTTCCTTCTTCCTGAAGGACTTCCTTTAACATGTATTCTATTGTGGGTCTGCCAGTTATGAATTACTTCAGTTTTCATAGTCTGAAAATGTATTTATTTCACCTTCAATTTTGAAACAGTTTATTAAGATATAACTCATATATTTTCTATTTACAAACAAATACGCCCCCTTCCCCCCTTCCCTTGTAATCTCTAATCTGCTTTCTGTCTCTGTGAATTTGCTTTTCTAGTCATCTTTTATAATGATATCATAGAATTTCTGTCCTTATATGTATTACTCATTTAGAAGTACTTCCATGTTGCTGCATGTCTCATAACTTTATTTTTTTCTTATGACCATATAATATTCCAGTGTGTGTATCGACCACATTTTGGTTATGCATTTGTTGATTGATACTTGGCTTGTTTTCAGCTTAACACTGGTGTACAAGTATCTGTTTGTGACCCTCTTTTCACTGTATTTGAGTAGATACCTAGAAGTAGGATTGCTGGGTCATATGATAATTCTATTTTTAACTTTTTGAGGATCTCCCAAGTTGTTACCCACAGTGCATGCATCATTTTACATTCCCATCAACAATGCACTAGTGTTCCAATTTCTCGACAACCTCTTCAACACTTACTTTCCATTTTTTAAATAATAGCCATCGAATGGGTATGAAATGGTTTCTCATGAGGTTTTAATTTGCATTTCCCTAATTGCTAATGATTTGAGCATCTTTTCATGTGTTTATTGGCTATTTGTATATCTTCTTTGTATAAACGTCTATCCAAGTACTTTGCCCACTTTTTAAACTGGGTTTTTGTCTTTTTGTTGTTGTAAAACCCTTATATGATTTATGGTTTGAAACTATTTCCTCCCTTTCTGTAGGTTGTCTTTCACTTTCTTGATAATTTCCTTTGATGCACAGAAGTTTTACATTTTGATGAAATCAAATTTATCTATTGCTTATTTGTTGCTCATACTTAAGGTGTCATATCTAAGAATCCATTGCTAAATAGAATCATGAAGTTCTGCCCCCATGTTATCTTCTAAGAGTTTAGCTCTTATATTTAGGTACTTGATCCCTTTGGGTTGATTTTTATACATAGTATGAGGTAGGGATCTGATTTCATTCTTTTGCGTATAGATATCTAGTTTTCCCAATGCCATTTATTGAAGAGACAATTCTATCCCTACTAGATGTACTTAGTGCATGTCTCAAAAATCAATTGGCCATAAATGTGAGTCTTTTTCTTGACTTTCGATATTGTTCCGCTGATCTGTTTGTCTATCTTTGCGCAGTACCACATACTTTTGATTATTGTCGTTTTGCAATACAATTTGAAATCTGTAAGTGCGAATCCTCCAAACTTGGAGTTATTTTTCAAGGTTGTCTTAGCTGTGTAAGACCCCTTGTAGTTCCATATAAATTTGAGGATAGGTTTTTCCATTTCTACAAAAAGGATGAATGAATTTTATAATAGAGGTTGCATTGAATTTTGGGCAATACTAACGTATTAACAATGTCAATTCTTCCAACCCATGTATATGGGATGTCTTGTCATTTATTTTGGTCCTCATTAGTATTTAATTTGCATGATTTCCCCCCACACTTTCACTTTCAACCATATTGATCTAAGCTAGGTCTCTCTTAAATAGCATATTGTTAGGTCATGCTTCTTTTCACATTCTGCTAAACTCTGATTTTTGATGGTAGAGTTTAATCCATTTACATTTAAGGAAATTACTGCTATTTTGCTGATTGTTTTTTCACTACACCTTTTTTTTTGTCCCTCCTTTTTTCTATTATTGCCTTCCTTTTTGTTTAGATGATCTTTTATAAAGCGCCATTTTGAATCATTTATACTCCCGTTTTGTGTAGATATTTTCTTTATATTTACCATTAGGACTACATTTGGCATATTAAATCTATTATAACTTTAGTTTGTGTTTATTCCAACTTGACTTTAATAGCCTGTATCCCTCCAGCCCTCCCTTTTGGGTTGTTCTTGTCAGAGATCACATCACAGATTAGGCATTGTGTGCCCAGTAACAAAGACTTAAATTGTATTTTATGCATTTGAATTTTAAGTCTTATAAAAAGTAAAAGACAGCATTACAAATGAAAAATGAAATAATACTGGCATTTATATTTACCCCAATTTTTAATTCCACCAGAGATCTTTATTTCTTCATCCAGCATTGAGCTACTGTCTCCTTTCAGCATAGAGGACTCCCTGCAGCTTTTCCTGTAGGGCAGGTCTAGTGGTAACAAACTCCTTCAGGATATGCTTTGCCAGCAACATCTTAATTTCTTTCTCAGTTTTGAAAGACAACTTTGCCAGGTCTATTATTCTGAGGTAACAGATTTTTCTCCCAGCACTTTAAATATGTCTCCCACTACACTCAGGCCTTTGTGGTTTCTTTTGAGAAATTCAGATATTAATCTTATTAATGATCTCTTATAAGTGCCACATCACTTCTTTCTTGTTTGTTTGTTTTAAGATTCTGTCCCTTAAACTTAAAACTTCCAGATTGTTCCTAGGCCAGATAAGCCCTGAAACTTAGAGGTACCAGTCTCTCCTAGGACATCAACCAGTGGTGTTTCCCTACCCTGTAATGTCGACACCCCTTTCCAACATGAAGAAATTAGAAAGGTCATTGCCCAAATATCCCCAAAGACTGAAGAGAATGATCAAATGAGAGGGAGGAGTGGTAACAGAGAAGTTAGGGTTTAACAAATGATTGTGACTCCTGAACCATTATGTAGAGACTTCTTTTTAGTCTCTAATGTATTAGAACAGCCAGAAGGAAATACCTGAAATTGTTAAACTTTAACCCTACTATACTTTGAAATTTGCTCTATAATTATTTGTTAAACTGTACTTTGAAATTTATTACTTTTCAGTATATATGTTATATTTCACAATAAAAAATGTTTTTTAAAAAGAATTCTATCATTGTCTTTGGCATTGAATAGTTTGATCATAATATGTGTCCGTGTTTTAGCTTCCTGGACTGTTCAAGCAAATATCATGTGATGGGTTGAGTTAACAATGGATTTTTACCAGCTCATGGTTTTGCAGCTAAGAGAAAGTTCAAATCAGGATGGTCTTAATCCCTTTATGGGGTCCTTTAGGAGGATAAAGAGAGAAAACATCCCAAGACATTTGAAGAGAGCCACTGAAACCAGAACCGAGGCGAGAAGGACCAGCAGACGTCACCATATGTCTTCCTGTGCGCCAGGGAACCCTGGATGCCAGCAGCAGAGGTACCTTCCTTAGAGAAGGTATCTTTCTCATGATGCCTTAATTTGGACATTTTCATGGCTTTAGAACTGTAAATTTGTAACCTAATAGATCCCCATTAAAAAAAGCCAACTCATTTCTGGTATATTGTATTCCAGAAGCTTTAGCAAACCAAAACAATGTCTTTGTGTATTTTCTTAATATTTCTTGTGCTTGGGCTTTACTGAACTTCTTGGTTCTGTGGATTTACAGAGTTCATCAAATTTGAGAATTTTTCAGCCGTAATTTCTTCAAATAATTTTTCCATCCCAGTCCCTTTTCAGGGACTCTACTATTAGGCCACTTGAATTTGTCACACAGTTCACTGATGCTTTTGTTCATTTAAAAAAAAATAAAGCCAGCAGTGCATTTGATTTTATTTCTCTGATTATTCTGACAAGTACTCAAGTGCCTTCTCAACACCTCACATTACTCTCCCTTGAAGCACATTGTCTTTGGTTTGGACCAGCAGATGTCAGCTATGGGCCTTCCCAGATAGGGCTTTCTTGAGTCAAGGAATTTTTCACTGGATGCCTTAGTCTGGACATTTTCACGGCCTTAGAACTGAAGCTTATAATTTAATAAATCCCTTTATAATAGCTAACACATTTTTGGTATATTGCATTTCTGGCAGCATTAACAAACCAATGGACAAGGCAATGACCTCTCTTTTCTTTTCTGGGTTCCATTGACTTCCTGGTTCCGGTCCCACCTTGTGGCTTGCTCTTTTTTAATAGAATTTTATAATCCTTAATAGGATCCTGTTAATCCTTTAACAGGATTAAGACACATCTATTAGTTGTCTCACCTTAACTAAAAATAACATCTTCAAAATGTCGTATTTACAATGGGTTCACACCCACAGAAATTGAATTACGATTAAGAACATGCTTTTTTTCTGGGTCACAAAATTCAACCTACCACAATACATACATGGTTTTCTAATTTGTGTAGCTCAAGGCAAGAAGAACCATCTCCAAGCCTGATTCTGCAGCAATTTAACACTTGGTGTGCTGGTTTGAATCTGTAGTAGGCCCCTGAAAAGTCATGTCCTTTAATCCTCATTCAGTATTGCTGGCTGGGAGTTTTTTTATTGTTTCCATGGAGATGCGACCCACCCCATTGTGGGTGGTAACTTTTGATTAGATGGTTTCCACGGAGATGCACCTCTACCCATTCAAGGTGGAGTTGTTTACTGGAGCCCTTTAAGAAGGAACCATTTTGGAAAGAACTGCAGAGCTCACATGGCCAGAGACCTTTGAAGATGAAGAAGGAAAATGCCCCTGGGGGAGCTTCATGAAACGAGAAAGCTAGCAGACACTGCCATGTTTGCCATGTGCCTTTCCAGTGGAGAAAGAAACCCTGAACGTCATCGGTCTTCCTGACCCAAGGTATCTTTCCCTGGATGCCTTAGATTGGACATTTCTATAGCCTTCCTTTAGTTGGGACATTTTCAAGGCCTTAGAACTGTGGACTTGCAATTTAATAAATTCCCCCTTTTAGAAGTCATTCTGTTTCTGGTATATTACATTCCGGCAGCTAGCACAACTAGAACACTTGGGCTTGTGGAAAATTATTGAAACTCTGTGCATTTGCTTCTTCACCTGAAAGACAGTAAGAATTTCCAGAATGAACGAATGCTATGAGCACAGGAGATTTCACTTTCCCCCTTTCTAAGGTGAGAGCCAGCATTTCCAATGCATTACTCATTTTCTCCCCCAGGTGGTGATGATGGGCCTTTTATCTGCTAAGGCCAGTGGTGTGGTGGATGGTAAATGTGTCTTTCCTTCAGAAATTTTGTATGATGACCATCTCTTGTTGTTTAAGGTCACTTCCCCCACCTGAATTATGGCTTTGGAGAAGTCTTATTCTTTCTCTCCACAGATCCCCTCTTTGCTCCAACTGGGAAAGCACATCTGATTTGCAGACCTTATTTCACTGAGACTAGATGATTGAAAGTCTCCAGCATCACATGTCTGAACAGCTTTCTCTGGAAGGTCCACTCTTCCTTGGGGAAGTCCATAGCTGCATCTCTGAAGGCCACTGACTCCAGTGGTTGCACTGTCAATAGCTCAGCTGACAATTTTCTTCCTCTGGGTTTCTAGCATGTGCTAGTTTGAAAGGATGTATGTCCCCTAGAAAAGCCATGTTTTAATCAAAATCCCATTTCATAAAGGCAGAATAATCCCTATTCAATACTGTATGAATCTGTAATTAGATCATCTCCCTGGAGATGTGATTTAATCAAGAGTGATTGTTAAGCTGGATTAGGTGACGACATGTCTCCACCCATTTGGGTGAGTCTTGATAAGTTTCTGCAGTCCTTTAAAAGAGGAAACATTTTGGAGAATAAGAGATTCAGAGAGAGCAGAGAATGCTGCAGCACCACGAAGCAGAGAGTCACCAGCCAGAGACCTTTGGAGATGAAGAAGGAAAATACCTCCCGGGGAGTTTCATGAAATAGGAAGCCAGGAGACAAAGCTAGCAAATGACGCCGTGTTTGTCATGTGCCCTTCCAGCTGAAAGAGAAGCCCTGACTGTGTCTGCCACGTGCCCTTCCACTTGAGAGAGAAACCCTGAACTTCGTTGGCCTTCTTGAAACAAGGTATTTTTCCCTGGATGGATGCCTTAGATTGGACATTTCTATAGACTTGTTTTAATTGGGACATTTTCTCGGCCTTGGAACGGTAAACTAGCAACTTATTAAATTCCCCTTTTTAAAAGCCATTCTGTTTCTGGTATATTGCATTCCAGCAGCTAGCAAACTAGAACACAGCATAACCAGAAAAGCAGTGGTAGAGCAAAGTATGGCTACAACCCCAAGTAATCCCAGACTGTGGGCATCTGCTCTGTGATGCATTTGGGAATGAAGTTTTTGTCCTCCATTTGTCTTTAAGTTCACTAACTTTATTTCTGCAATGTTTACCTCGTCTTTAATCCCATTCAGTGTATTTTTCATCTAATCATTGTTTTCATCCACAAAAGAATTGGATCCTTTTTTTTAATCTTCCACATATCTATTTAACTTGTTGAACATATAGAGTGCAGCTATAAAATCTCTTTTTTCTGCTAATTCTAACATCTGTGTCCTTTTTAGGTTGTTTTTATTTTTTATTTTTTTCAGTGTTCACAGCAACTTTATTTGTAATAGTCCCAGACTAGAAACAACCCAAACGACCATTAAACAGATGAATGTATAACAACTTGTGGTACATCCATACAGTGGAACATTATTCACCCATAAAACGAATGAAATGCCGGCGATGTACAGTACGACATGGATGAACCTTGAAAACATTGTACTAAATGAAAAAAGCCAGACACATAGGCCATGGGTATGAGTTCTGCTTTTGGTTTGCAATGCAGGCTGTTCCAGCCACTAACATGAACCATGAAGTACCCTTGATAATCTGAGCAGTGTGCCAGGAATGAGAATAAGAAAGAGAGGAGCCAGGGTCCCAGATGGGGCAGCCATGGGGCAGCAGCTGCACAGTCCTAGACCATTAACCTCCAGATTTTTTTTTCTTAGCAAAACTTTTTTCTTTTTAAATATTTTAAGTGAGGTATCATCATACACATACAGTCCATCCAATACAATCAGTGGCTCACAATATCATCACATGGCTGTGTATTCATCACCACGATCATTTTTAGAACATTTGAATCACTCCAGAAAAAGAAATAAAAAGAAAAGAGAAAAAACTCATGCATCCCATACCCCTTACCCCAGCTTCTCATTGACCACTAGTATTTAATCTACCCAAGTTTTTTTCACTCCCTACCCCCCCCCATTAATTATTTATTTTTTGTCATTTGTTTATTCATCTGACCATACCCTGGATAAAAGGAGCATCAGCCACAAGGTTTTCAATCACGTGGTCACATTGTAAATGCTATATAGTTATGCAATTATCTTCAAGAATCAAGGCTAGGGCGGTGTGACAGTGGTTCAGTGGCAGAATTCTTGCCTGCCATGCCGGAGACCCGGGTTCATTTCCTGGTGCCTGCCCATGTTAAAAAAAAAAAAAAGATGGACTAAAGAGACTTTACCATCAAATAAATGATCTCTGATTGAATGCTGGGATTGGGGGTAAAACGAAAAAACAACAGGTAAAAAAACATTAAAAAAAAAAAAGAATCAAGGCTACTAGAATACAGTTCAACAATTTCAGGTATTTCCCTCTAGCCACTTCAATATATTACAAACTAAAAAGGGATATCTATATAATGCCTAAGAATAACCTCCAGAATGACCTCGCGACTCTGTTTGAAATCTCTCGGCTACTAAAACTTTATTTTGTCTCATTTCTTTCTTCCCCCTTTTGGTTCAGAAGGCTTTCTCAATTCGATGATGCCAAGTCTCAGCTCATCCCTTGGAGTCCTGTCCAACATAGGGGAAAGGGCAGCGAGTTCACCTACTAAGTTGGCTTAGAGAGAAACCTCATCTGAGCAACAAAAGAGGTTCTCTGGGGGTGACTTTCAGGCATAATTTAAGTAGGCTTAGCTTCTCCTGCGAAATAAGTTTCACAGGGGTGAGTCCCAAGATCGAGAGTTCAGTCTATTGAATTTCTTGTCCCCACTGCTTGTGAGAGTGTCAGGAATTCCCTAGATGAGGAAGTTTAATATTTCCTCCTTTCTCCTCAGCTCCCCAAGAAGACTGTATTAGTTTGCTAATGCTGCTGGAAAACAATACACTAGAAATGGAATGGCTTTTAAAAGGGGGATTTAATAGTTACAAGTTTACTGTTCTAGTGCTGAGAAAAATGTGCAAACTAAGGCACCGACAAAAGGTTACCTTCACTCAAGAAAGGCTGATGCAGTCCAGAACACCTCTGTCAGCTGGGAAGGCATGTTGCTGGCATCTACTGGTCCCTTACTCCTGGGCTCCATTGCTTCCACTTCTGACACCAGTGGTTTCCTCTCTAAGTGTCTATGGACCTTCACTTAGCTCCTCCAAGGCACAACTCTGAGTTCTGGCTTGCTTAGCATCTCATGGGAATGCATATGGTGACGTCTGCTCGGCTCTGCATCTCCAAATGTCTGGGTCTTATGTTGGCTCTGTCAGCACTGAAGCAACTGTTCTCCAATTGTCTGCATCTGCTCTCAGGTTTCTTCAAAACGTTTCTCCTTTTAAAGGACTTCAGTAAACCAATCAAGATCCACCTCGAATGGGTGGAGTCATATCTCCATCTAATCAAATGGTCACACCCACAACTGGGTGTGCCTCATCTCCATGGAGATAATCCAAGCAAAAGTCTCCACCCTGCAGTATTGAACCAGGATTAACAGAAATAGCTGTCCCCCACAAGATTGGATCAGGATTAAAACATGGCTTTTCTGAGGTGCATAAGAGATTCAAACTGGCACAGGGACTTTGCAAATAATTTTTTATTCTCTGCCCAGATTACTCTGGGATGTATCAGAGCATCACACTAACCTGTACAAACCAACAAGATCTCACTCCCTGTTCAAGAGTCCATGTAATTATGGAATTGATCATAATAAATTGACCGTATAAGTTAAATTAAATAACGCGCTTCCAAAAACATAAATTTTTGTACCAAATAAACATCTCTTCCTTTGGTCTCATATAGAAGTTGAAGTTTAAAATACAGATCATCTCACTCTTTTCTAGGTTGGCTTTTGTTGATTGTTTTCTCATTATGGGGCTCCTATTTCCTAGTTTCCTTGCATGCCTGGCTTCTTCTTCTTCTTTTTTTCCTGGATGCCAGAAATGGCGGGTTTTACTGGGTATTTTTGTAATACCTTAGGTGCTGGGTATTTTTGTATTCTTATTAACATTCTTGAGTTTGATTTGGGACTTGTTTATCTGGAAACAGTTTCATCCTTTCAACTTTTTAGCTCGGAAAGGTGGGTCTTGAGCAGTGCTCAGTCTAGGCCTCACCGTTAGGCAGGACCTTTCTGTGTACTCTGCTCGGTGCCCCAGGAATCATAAGGCTTTCCAGATTGGCCGGTGAGAGCAGGCGCTCCTCCTGGCCTTGTGTGAGCACTGGGCTCTCCTTCCTTTAAACCTTTCACATGGCTCACCACCCTCCACCCCCCCCCACCCCCCCCACCCCCGTCCTCGGCCTCAGGTAGTTTCTTCACACAGATGTGCTGACTAGTATTCAGCTGGATACTTGAGAGGACCTTAGGAGATCACTGGACTATGCCCTCTCTCTCTGCAGCTCTCTCTCTTCTCTGGTCCTCTGTCCCATGAATTCTAGTTTATCCAGACTCAGCAGCTTCCCCTCAACTCAGGAGATGCTGGGCTCATTTGAGTTCCCTCTCCCTAGACCATGACCTGGAAACTCTGTGAAGGTAGTGAACTGATAGGGCTCATTTGTTTCCCATTTCTCAGGGATCACTGTCCTTCATTGCCTCATCTAAGGTGTCTTGAAAACGATCATCTTTTATAGTTTGTCTTCTTCTTCTTCTTTTTTTTTTTTTTGGTTGTTTGGTTGTTTGAAGACAGGAGCGTATCTACTAGTTCATTT
>PVIY010011288.1:0-65898 GCA_004026745.1 Myrmecophaga tridactyla | reverse complement strand
TGGAGGTGGGGCAACAGAAATTGAATTGGCCAAGCAGATCACATCATATGGAGAGGCATGTCCTGGACTTGAACAGTATGCTATTAAGAAGTTTGCTGAGGCATTTGAAGCTATTCCCTGGGCGCTGGCAGAAAATTCTGGTGTTAAGGCCAATGAAGTAATATCTAAACTTTATGCAGTACATCAAGAAGGAAATAAAGATGTGGATTAGATATCGAGGCTGAAGTTCCTGCTGTAAAGGACATGTTGGAAGCTGGTGTTCTAGATACTTACCTGGGGAAATACTGGGCTATTAAACTGGCTACTAATGCTGCTATCACTGTCCTTAGAGTAGATCAGATCATCATGGCAAAACCAGCTGGTGGGCCCAAGCCTCCAAGTGGGAAGAAAGACTGGGATGATGACCAAAATGATTGAATTGTTTAATTTACTATAGGTGAAAGCTGTATTTGTATTAGTACTCCCAGAATTACCTGATGTTTTCCTTAAGAAGTGTTTCATGTTTTGTATCCTTGGTTGGATGATAAAATATAAACGTGTTGTTACTAAAAAAAAAAAAAAAAAAAAGGAAACTTCCTCAACATGATAAAGAACATATATGAAAAGCTAACAGCTAACATCCTCCTTAATGGCAGAAGGCCGAAAGCTTTCCCTCTAAAATCAGGAACAATGTAAGGATGTTATTTGTCACCACTGTTATTGAAAATGTCACGGAAGTTCTAGCCAGAGCAATTAAGAAAATAAAAGAAATAAAAGGCATCCAAATTGGAAAGGATGAGGTGAAACTTTCCCTATTTGCAGATGACATGATCCTATATACAGAAAATCCTGAAAAATCCTCAACAATGCTCCTAAGGTTAATAAATGAGTTCAGCAAAGTGGTGAAGTACAAGATCAACACCCAAAACTAGTAGTGTTTCTATAAACAAGCAATGAACAATCTGAAGAGGAAATGAAGAAAAAAATTCCATTTTCAGTAGCAACTAAAAGAATTACTATCTGAGAATAAATCTAACCCTGGATGTAAAGGACATGTACACAGCAAACTACAAAACATTGCTATAAGAAATCAAAGAAGATCTAAATAAATATAAAGACATTCTGTGTTCAGAATGGGCAGACCAAATATTGTTATGATGTCAATTCTAACCAAAGCAATTTATAGACCTGTGCAATCCCAATCAAAATTCCAACAGCCTTCTCTGCATAAATGGAAAAGCCAATCATCAAATTGATATGGATGGACAACCAAAGCTATAGGCTTGGACAACCAAAGCTATAGGCTAAGCCCCCAGTCTTGGGGTTTGTTCATATGAAACTTAAACCTGCAAAGGATAGGTCAAGTCTACTTAAAATTTAGGCCTAAGAGTCACCCCCAAGAGAGCCTCTTTTGTTGCTCAGATGTGGCCTCTCTCTCCAGCCAACACAACGAGCAGTCTCACCACCCTCCCCCTGTCTACGCGGGACATGACTCCCAGGGGTGTGGACCTTCCTGGCAATGTGGGACAGAAATCCTAGAATGAGCTGAGACTCAGCATCAAGGGATTGAGAAAATCTTCTCAACCAAAAGGGGGAAGAGTGAAATGAGACAAAGTGGCAATGGCTGAGAGATACCAAACAGAGTCGAGAGGTTATCCTGGAGGTTATTCTTATGCATCAAGTAGATATCACCTTGTTATTCAAGAAGTAATGGAGAGGCTGGAGGGAACTGCCTGAAAATGTAGAGCAGTGTTCCAGTAGCCATGTTTCTTGAGGATGATTGAATAATGATATAGCTGTCACAGTGTGACTGTGTGATTGTGAAAACCTTGTGTTTGATGCTCGTTTTATCTACCTTGTCAACAAAGGAGTAGAACATATGGAATAAAAATAAATAATAGGAGGAACAAATGCTAAAATAAATTTAGTATGAAATGCTAGTGATCAATGAAAGCAAGGGGTAAGGGGTATGGTAGGTATAACCTTTTATTTTTTCTTTCCTGTGTTTGTTTTATTTCTTTTTCTATTGTCTTTTTATTTCTTTTTCTGAATGGATGCAAATGTTCTAAGAAATGATGATTATGCAACTAAGTGATGATATTGTGAATTACTTATTATGTATGTGGATGTTTTTTGTTTCCTAATTTTTTATTTAATAAATAAATTTTTAAAAATTGATATGGAAGGGTAAAGGCCCTGAAGAATCAAAGCCAACTTGGAAAAGAATAACAAAGTTGTAGGACGCTCATTTCCTGATCTTAAAATTTATTACAGAACCACAGCAATCAAAGCTGCATATTTGCACAAAGACAGGCATATGGACACATGGAATACAATTGAGGGCTCAAAAATCAAATCTCACATTTATGACCAATTGATTTTGGACTGGGGGCAAAGTCCATTCAAATGGGAAAGAATCGTCTCTTCAACAAATGGTGCTGGGAAAACTGGACCTCCATTTGCAAAAGAATATAGGTGGACCCTTACCTCACACTATATGTAAAAATCAACTCAAAATGAATCAAAGATCTAAATATAAGAGCTTCCTATAAAGTAGGAAAGCATCATCAGGACCATGTGTTAGGGAATGGTTTCTTAGACTATACACCCAAAGCACAAGCAACAAGAAAAAATAGATGAACAGGTCCTTATCAAAATTAAAAACTTCTGTGCCTCAAAGGACTTTATCATGAAAGTGAGACAACTTAAATGGGAGAAAACCTTTTGAAACCATAAGTCCAATAAGGGTTTAATATCAAGAATACATCAAGAAATCCTACAACTCAACAACAGTAAGGCAATCAACCCAATTTTAAAAATGGATAAAGGGCAAGCCATGGTGGCTCAGTGACAGAGTTCTCGCTTGCCATGCTGGAGACTTGGGTTTGATTCCTGGTACCTGCCCATGCAAAAAATTTAAAAAAGGGTGAAGAATTTGAACAGACATTTCTCTAAAGAAGACATACAAATGGACCAAAGCATACTCAACATTATTAGCCATTAGGGAAATACAAATCAAAACCTCAATGAGACTTATGCTGTGGGCAGTATAAGAGCTATCTAAATTGGAGGAGAGTAAAGAGGGGAGCAGGTGAGCTAGCTTGGTGGTTTTAAACTCATACTCTCTTAGTTCTCAAACCCTTGAGACAGGTGTTGTCATTGCCCTTCTATAAAACAGCAACAGTGAAATAGGTTTAGAAATGGTTGTACATTTTATATTGCAACGCAATGCATTAGTGCATATGCAAAACTGAAACAAATGTTTCACAAAATGCTACTATAGATAATATAGAAAAAATGAAAGAATATATAAAATATGATTCCATCAATATTTAAAAGGACTGCCAAAAATTTCTGTCTTGATCCACCAAACTGACTTCTCCCCTACGGGAACCTAACTAAGGTCCTGAGTGAAAGGGACTCATAAATAAATGGAATGAAATGTCAAAAAAAAAAAAAAAACCTCCATGAGATATCATTTCATACCCAGAAGAAAGGCTACTATTAAATAAATGGAAAATTACAAGTGTTGGAAAGAATGTAGAGAAACAAGAGCATTCATTCATTTTTGGTGGAAATGTAAAATGATGCAGCTGCTGTGGAAGACAGCTTGGCAGTTCCTCAGAAAGGTAAGTGTGGAATTACTATTAGACCTGTCAATCCCACTTCTAGGTATATAGCCCAAAGAATTGAAAGCAGGTATTTGAACAGAAGGCATTTATGGTGGCCTTTTTTGCAATTGCCAGAAGATGGAAATAACCTAAGAGTCCATCAGCTGATGGAAGGATAAACAAAATGTGGCACATTCATCCAGTGGAACATTATTTGGCTTTAAAAAGGAATGAAGCAACAACATCAATGAACCTTGAAGACATCATATTGAGTGAAATAAGGACAAATATTGTGTGATCTCACTGATGTGAAATAATTAGTATAGGCAAACTCATAGAGTCAGAATCTAGAAAATAGGTTACCAGGGGAAAAGTGGGCCTAGGGAATACGGAAAAGTGGGCCTAGGGAATAGGGAAAAGTGGGCCTAGGGAATAGAGGCTTTAAATGTAGAGTTTCTATTTGGGATCATGGAAAAGTTTTGGCAATGGATGGTGGTGATCGTTACACAACTTTGTGAATGGATTGAACAGCACTGAATTATATATCTGATTGTGACTTAAAGAGGAAGTTTCAGGTTGTATTTATGTTACCAGAATAAAAATTATAGGAACATGGAATTGTTACCCATACCAAACTCTGAAATCTGTACTATAACTAATGATTGTGATGCACTTTGAAATTTATTGTTTCTTTGTGTATATGTTATTTTTCACAAAAAGTCAATTGTGATGATAAATGCACAGATATATGATCATATTATTAAAATGTATATATTTACTTCCTTTTATCATGTTAAAAAAACTCACAAATGTTGCACAATGAAAACTGCTACACCTTACAGAAAAAAAAAAATCAAAGAAACAAAATCCATGGAACTGCACATAGAAACACTGAATCCTAACTTAACTGTGGACTATGGTTAATAATTATTAAAATGTGCCTTTCTTCTGAATTGTAACAAATGCAACACACCAACACAAGGTGTTAATAATAGGGTGGTTGTATGAGTTTGTTAAAGCTGCCAAAATGCAATATGCCAGAAATGGGTTGGCTTTTATAAAGGGAATTTATTAAGTTGCAAGTTTACAACTTGGCTGTAAAACTGTCCAAACTAAGGCATCCAGAGAAAGATACCTTGACTCAAGAAAGGCCAATGTCAGCTGGGAAAGCTGGCATCTGCTGGAGTCTTGGGCTGCTGGTTTCAAATAGCTTCCCCAGGGGCATTTACTTTCTGTATCTGCAAATGTCTGGGTCTCCTATTGGCTTTCTTTGTTGGCTCTGTTTGTTCTGTCACTCTGCTACTTCTGAGGTTTCACCAAAATGTTTCCTCTTTGAAGGACTCCAAGAAACTAATCAAGACCCACCCTGAATGGGTGGAGTCATATTTCCAACTAATCAAAAGGTCACACCCACAACTGGGTGTGTGCATCTCCATGGAAACAATCCAATCAAAGTTTCCACCCCACAATATTGAATCAGGATTAAAAGATTCCTGGCTGCCCCCACAAGATTGGATCAGGATTAAAACATGGCTTTTCTTGGGTACATGATAATTTCAAAATAGCACAGTGGTATATGGGAATCCTGTATGATTGTTCTGTAAAACCACAATTTCTCTAATAAGGAAAGATGCGCTTTGTTATTGTAAAGTTTCTTTCTCTTTTTTTTGAAGCAGCTATTAAATCAATAGCATGTCTTATAATCAATGCCATATTAGAATTGTGGACACTGGTTAATTACCAGAATTGATTTCTCATTTTGAGAACTCATTCACTGAGTTCTTAGAAACTCTTTGTGTGTATCACATATCAGCTTGTCCATACAAAGAAATTTATAGATACCTCAGCAGGCCCTACGCATAGACACACCTGTGTGCCCACCACCCATCCCTCACCTTTGAAATCTGGCTGGCTGAGTGGTTTGGATGCCACTGGAACCTCAGAGAGCCTAGAAAAATGTATAATGTGCTAAAAATCCCTTGCACATAAAAATCCTCAGCCCCCTGCTTGAAAATGCTACGAGGAAATTGCTGCTGACCATGCTGCTGATTGGTCTCAGTGTGGGGTAAAGACACTACCTGGCAGAAGACAGGGCCTGGCCAGTGAGATTCAGGTGGGAAAGCTTTACCTCAACAGAAGCATCAGGAAACTGAGGCACTCCCTATCAGGCCCCCCAGACCTGGTTCTCTGAGGGCACAGCCACTCCAGAGGAACCATCACTGCTTAAACTCTTCTCACATCTGGCTTGGTTATCCTCCCCATTTCTTCTCCTAGAAGAAAGGAAGGGCAGGGGTGGCGAGGTCATCAAGGCATGTACTGGGCAGAAGAGCAAAGATTATCACCATTAAACCCATCATCCAGGTCAAGGCAGTGGAGAACATGAGCATGTGGTCTGACCAGGCAGCAGGGCTTCTGCTGGGAGCTACCAAGAATTTTCCATTAGGCAGAGTCAAGAGCTGTGGGGAACCACATGCTGAAAGGGATGGAAAGTTAAGTCACCAAACTATGAGCCTCTAAGTTCCAGATTGCCTTCACAGTGGGCTTTCTTCTCCAGTGCCTGGCCTTGGGCAGAGAAGTGGTACCCAATGGTTGAGGGCCACCTCTTGTCTCCCTGAGGCCTCTAGGATTTTCAAGGAATCTAAGCTATGCTGGAAAGAAGAAAAACCTTCTCAGTACCATTCCATGATACATCTCAGCCAGGACGCCGCTCCAAACTAAATTTTGTGAACATGTCAATTTCATGGACAGAGCGTTTTGTCTCTGTCTGGCTCCCCTTTAAAACTATGGTGTGGGACAGGGGGGAATGGGTGAATAACTTTTGACCGCTAACCAGACCTGCTTATTTTGGTTTCTTCCTTCTGACCAGAGTAGAAGGACAACTGAGTAAATGGACCAAGCGCTGCAGATGCTGGCAGAGAAGCAGCAGCAAGTCCTACTAGAGGATGGATTGACCCCACCCCCACTGCACAAAGTCTGCAGAGAAACCCCGAGGAGACTGATGCAGCCAGTGTCTGATTTGCGATTTCACTTAATGCTACTAAGGGGGCAGTTTGGGCCATTTGCTGGAGATGGCTGTAAAGATTCCAGAATCCTTGGCTAATGAATTCCAAGTATTAAACCCATTAGACACCTACTGTCTGCTGCTTCCGACTAGGCCCCGCCCTCTGCCCCTCTCCTCACTAATCTTCCTTTCCCTGGAGGAATCTCCCTGATACCTAATGCTAGCGATGTTTTCCCATAAGCAAGGACAGGGTAGACCTCACTCACATGGCTAGTTTTATCAGAAATTAAGCAAGCAGCATGGGAAAAAACTGGTGTGAAGTGATTGGGACAATTGCCTCAAGAGAATCATAGAGTCTCAGTTTGAAGAGGTCAAAGAAACATGGATTTCTCCCCTCTTTTCTCTATAGCAGTGGTTAACAATCTTCAGGGGACACATCTACACACAAATCACCTGGAGATTTCAGAGTGATAAGTCTATTTTCGGACCAAGACATGCGCATTCCTAGCAGATATGTTATCATACTTACGCAGGCGGTCAGTCCATGAACCATAGCTTTAGAGGCCCTGTTTGACTGGGTCTGTCTATGATGGATGGTTTCTGTTCTCTGATTGGACAGTTCTATCCTCTGAGTCCATGAGAAGCAACTCTAAACCTTATCTCATGTGACCACTCTTCTTCTAGTTGGACCTAGGTCCCATGGGCCTGTATGGCACTGGGAAAATACCAGTTGTAGAAGCAGATAATGTGAGATTGCACTACAGATCTGCCATTTACTAGCTGTGTGATTTGGGGCACACCATATCCTGTGGATGGTTGTGGCCCTTGCCACTGGCTCTTATAGGTTCTGGGACCCCCCAGTCTAAGAAGTGTCCTTATTTCTAGCAGCAGAAGCAGCTCTGTGGTAATTTGTAACCTGCTCCAAATTCTGTGATTTGGGACATATGTAATGACTCTATTTCTTCATTTGTGAAATGGATAAAATCATGTCCTGAAAACTTCTACTTCTGGAAAGGTGGAGTAGATGTATTTTTCTCTATTTTTTCTGCTAAGTACAAGTAAAAACCCTGACCATTAGATAGAAAACAAACATAAATCTCTGAAAGGTAGAGAGAAGATGGTCGACAGGCTAGGAAACTTGAGACCTGAGGAATGACACAGTTATGAGTTCCCTGGTTTTCTTTTTGCCTAATTGATAGATTGGGTGCAGGAGAGTCTGACAACCTGGAAGTGCCAAACGATACAGACAAGAAAGAAAATCCCACAAAAGCCTGCTCTCTCTAGCTAAAGGACTAGGAAAACGGTAGCCTAGCAAGACAGAAAACCTTTAGGCAATAACTCCTCTACACCAGCCAAATTGTAGAAAAAACTGTGACCCCAACTCTTCCCATGCAAGCAAAGGCTGAGTGGGACACCTAAACTTCATCCTGCCAAGGCTATATTGAGCGACCATAACTCCCCTACTAGGATGGTGTCAGAGAAGTCTGGGTAGGGAGCCAGGACTTTCATCTCTGCTGACTGGTAACAAGCCTTCCCCTATCCTCCACAGTGTCAGTGGAGACTGCATAGAGAACCTGGACTTCCACTCCCCACTGCCAGTAAGGAGGCACTCTTCCCTCCTCCGCTAGTCAGAGGCAACTAGTGGAGAGTTGGGATTTTCAGCATCACCCAGGACTAATGAGGACCCTTCACCCCTGTTCCAGAGGGGAATGTAAAGGGAATTGGAATTCCAACCCCCACCCAGCAGTAAACTCCATCCCTTGGTGTCAATGGAGGGCAAGGAGGGAACCTGAACTTCTACCTCCACCTAGAAGTAATGAAGTGATGCTGCCCAATTTCCTTGCTAGAGCAAAGCCATAGCAAGCCAATGAAACAGAAGGTTTAAATACGATCCAGGGTCTCATATAACAACGTGAAAATATCCAGATTTCAATAAAAATTCACTTATAATAACAAAAACCAGTAAGATCTCAAACTCAGTGGGAAAAAAAAGACAATTAATAGATGCCAATGCCAGGGTGACAGAGATGTTAGAATTATTTGACAAAAATTTTAAAACAATTTTTATAAAATTCTTCAATGAGCAATTATGAACATGCCTGAAACAAATGAATAAAATAAAGGCTCAGTGGAGAGATAAAAGTTATAAAGAACCAAATGGAAAATTTTCAACTGAAAAATTCAGTAATTGAAATTTTAAAAAAAGCCCAGTGATTGGCCTCAACAAGTAGAATGGAGGGAACAGAGAAAAGGATCAGTGAATTTGAAGACAGAACAAAGGAAATTATCCAGTCCAAACAGAGAAAATAGCCTGAAAAATATGCAATCCACTAAATTAACAGGCCAGAGAAGGGAAATCATGTGATCATATCAACTGATGCAGAAAAGGGATTTGACAGAATTCAACATCCTTTCATTATCGATATTTAAAAAAGAAAACTCTCAGAAAAATAGGAATACAGGGGGAAACTTCCTTAACTTGATAAGAGCATCTACAAAAGATCTGCAGCTATACAAATCATGACCAAAAGAGATTTATCTCAGAAATGAAAGGGTGGGTCACCAAAAGAAAAAAAGTGAATACAACACATTACATTAATAGAATGAAAGGAAAAAGTCACAGGATCGTCTTAATTGAAGGAGAAAAACATTTGATAAAATTCAGCAAAATTTCTTGATAAAAAAATTACATGTTGAGAAAGAGAAATTCCTCAACATGACAAAGGACATTTCTGAAAAACCCATAGCTGATATTATAACAAAAGACATTCATGAAAAAACCACAGCTGATATCATACTCAATGGTGAAAGATTGAATGCTTTCCCTGTAAGATCTGGTATAATACTAGGATTACCACATTCATCACTGTTATTCAACAATGTATTGAAAGTTCTAGCCAGAGCAATTAGGCAAGAAAAGAAAATAAAAAGTATCCACATTGGAAAGGAAGAGTTAAACTATCCCTATTCACAGATGAAATGATTCTATATAGAGAAATTCCCAAATAGTCTACAAGAAACTTACAAGAGCTAATCAATTCAGTAAAGTGGCAGGGTGCAAGATCAACATGCAAAAATAGTGTTTCTATACACCAGCAATGATCAACTCAACAAGAACATCAAGAAAACAATTCCATTCACAATAGCAACTAAAATATTATATAATATACATATAATATAAAATATCCAGGAATAAATTTAACCAAGGGTATTTGTACACAGAAAACTGTAAAATATTGTTCTGGGTTCATGGGTAGTTCAGTGGTAGAATTCTCACCTACCTTGTGGGAGACCTGGGTTCAATTCCCTACCCATGCACTCCAAAAACAAAAACAAAACCATTCAACAAATGGTATTGTGATTAGGGGATAGTCACATAGAAAAGAATGCACAGCATACAAGCAAAAAAACACCAACAAACACATTGCTGAAAGAAATTAATGAAGACCCAAATAAATGGAAAAACATCCTGTGGCTTAGAAGATAATATCACTAAGATGCCAATACTACCCAAAAATGATTTACAGATTCCATAAAATCTTTATCAAAATTCCAATAACTTTCTTTGCAGAAATGGAAGGGCCAATCATTAAATTCATATGGAAGGGTAAAGGGCCCTGATTAGTCAACACTATCTTGAAATAGAAGAACCAATACGGATGAATTATACTGCTCATCATCAAAACTCAAAACATATTACAAATCTACAGTAACCAAAACAGTGTAGTATTGGCACTAGAACAGACATGTAAATCAATGGAATAAACTTTAGATTTTGACTCTCCCTTCCCCTGCCACCCCATCCATGGCCTATTGATTTTGGACAAGGGTGCCAAGTCTATTCAATGGGAAAAATTAGTCTCTTCAACAAATGATGCTGGAAAAGCTGGCTATCCACATAGGAAAGAATGAAGTGGGCCCCTACCTCACACCATACACAAAAATTAACTCCATATGGCTCAATGATCTAAATATAAGACCTAAAACTATGAAACTTTTCTCCAAGGAAAATTTACAAATGATCAATAAGCACATGTAAAAATGCTCAAATCAGTAGCCATTAGGAAAATGTGAATCAAAGTTACGAGATACCATTTCACATCCATTAGGATGGCTATCATTTAAAAAACAGAAAATAAGAAATTTGGTGAGGATGCAGAGAAATAGGAATGGTGCAACCACCATTTCACAAGGGAGAAACTTATGGTTGGCTCCTGTTCTAGTTTGCTAGCTGCCGGAATGCAATATACCAGAAACGGAATGGCTTTTTGAAAGGGGAATTTAATGAGTTACCAGTTTACAGTTCTAAGGCCGAGAAAATGTCCCAATTAAAACAAGTCTATAGAAATGTCCAATCGAAGGCATTCAGGGAAAAATACCTTGGTTCAAGAAGGCCGATGAAGTTCAGGGTTTCTCTCTCAAGTGAGAAGGCACATGGCGAACACAGTCAGCGCTTCTCTCTCAGCTGGAAGGGCACATGGTGAATACAGCATCATCTGCTAGCTTTCTCTCCTGGCTTCCGGTTTCATGAAGCTCCCCAGGAGGCATTTTCCTTCTTCATCTCCAAAGGTCACTGGCTGGTGGACTCTGCTTCTTCTTGTGGCTATGTTGTTCTGCTCTCTCAATCTCTCATTCTCCAAAATATTTCCTCTTTTATAGGACTCCAATAAACCAATGAAGACCCACCCAAATGAGTGGAGACATGTCGTCCCCTAATTCAGTTTAACAACCATTCTTGACTAAATCACATCATTCAGGGAGATGATCTCATTACAGTTTCAAACATACAGTATTGAATAGAGATTATTCTACCCTTATGAAATGGGATTTATATTAAAACATGGCTTTTCTTAGGGGGCATACTTCCTTTCAAACCAACACAGCTCCTAAAAGGTAAACACACAATTACCATATGACCCAGCACTTTGGGGCATTGTCCAAAAGGATTGAGAGCAGGGACTCAACAGATATTTGTATACTAATATTCATAGCAAAATTATTAGCAATAGCCAAGGAGTGGAAGCAACCCAAGTGTTCACCGACAGATGAATGGGCAAACAAAATGTGGTGTATACATACAATGGAATATTATTCGGCCATAAAAAGGAATGAAGGCTGATATATGCTATGAGATGGATGAAACTTGAAGACATCATAAAGAATGAAATAAGCCAGATGCAAAAGGACAAATAGTGTACGATTCCACTTATATTAAATACTGAGAATATGAAAATTCATAGAGACAGAAAGTGCATTACAGGTTACCAGGCACCAGGGAAAGGTGTTAGGAAGTGATGGGGAAGATATAACTTGTAGGAAAAGAAAAAAAAAGGTGGAGAGATGGAGGGATATAGGAACAGGGTGTGTGTACACTATTGAAGACAAATTGGTATAAATTAAATGTGTTTGTTATAGATTTTAGAATGTTAAATTTTAATCCCATGGCAACCACAGAGAAAATACATGATAAATATATTCAAAGGGAAATGAGAAGGGACTCAAATTGGTACAATACAAAAAATAAAATGAATATAAAAGTAGGTATTAACAGAAGATTGGGAGTCAATAAGAAGTACAAAGACAAAATTTAAAAATGGCGAAAGAAAGTATTACACTATCAGCAGTTATTGTAAATGTAAATGGATAACTCTCCAGTCAAAAGGCAGAGATTGGTAGAATGAATTAAGAATGCATGACCCAAATATATGCTATCCATGAGAGACTCATCATAAATTAAAAGACATAAAAGTTGAAAGTGAAAGGATCAGAAAAATTATACCATGCAAATAGTAACTAAAAGAGAGCTGGAACAGCCATACGAATATCAGATAATGCTGGGGCCCAGGTTAGGTTCTACATGAAGCAGGCCTCTGACTGTTGGCAAGGCCACGTCAGAGTACCCGTGGAGGCAAGGCCCCCTGGTATCTGTGGTATGAGGTCTGGCCTGGGCTGCACCTTATCTACTCTGGCCTTATTGTGGAAACGTTCTGCCTGAGCAGTTTCAGGTAGGGAACTGCAGAAACTAGTGTTCTCAGGGCTGACTGAGGACATGGGGCATAGACATGCCATGCCCTGCTAATGTGGTAACTGCTGAAGCAAATGCTCTCAAGGACGCTGACTTGAGAGCCTGAAGAGACCTGAATAGAGAGCATGCTGATAAGAAATAAACACTCCTGAGACAAGGAGCTGGGAACCAAACTTTGTAGCTTTGCAGGCATGACAGATGTTCAAAATAAATCTTGCTTTGATTATACTCCCTAAAAGCAGTTCCCATGTAAAAGCACAATAAATACGTGGACATCAGTTTATTTGGGGCTCTTGCTCTTGCTCTTGCTCTTACAAGTGATGAGCTTGAGTCCCCTGACCCTGCTTAACTAACTTGTTGTATTCATCATTTCTTAATCCTGCACGGTGCCCCTTCTTCTCCCCTGTTCTCTAGGGAAACTCTGGCAAGATAAAATACATTTTAAGTAAAAAACAGTTATGAGAGACAAAGATGGTCATTATATATTAATAAAGGGGTCAATTCAATAACAAAGATATAACAATTATAGATATATATGCACCTTTGCCAGTTTGAAACTGTTATGTGCAAGATGGGATCTTTTTGATTATATTGTTTCCATGGAGATGTGACCTACCCAATTGTGGGTGGACCTTTTGATTAGGTGGTTTCCATGGAGATGTGTCTCCACCCATTCAAGGTGGGTCACTTACTGGAGTTCTTTAGGAAGGGAACATTTTGGAAAAAGCCTCAGAGCTGACACAGACAAGAAACCTTTGGGGATGCAGAAGGAAGTTGCCCCCAGGGGGAGCCTTTTTGAAAGGAGAAACCAGGAGAGAAAGCTAACAGATCCCACCTTGTAACTTCCCAGCTGACAGAGGTGCTCCAGGCCCATTGGCCTTTCATGAGGTATCTTTCAAGGTATCCAAGTCTGGATGCCTCAGTTTGGATATTTCTCTGGCCTTAGAACTATAAACTTGTAGCATAATAAATTCCCCTTTTTTTTAAAGCCACCCTTTTCTGGTATTTTGCAGCTTTAGCAAACTAAAATGGATTTTGGTACCAGAGAAGTGGGGTGCTACTGTGCTTTGCAAATACCAATAGTATTGGAATGGCTTCTTAAATGGATAAGGGGAATATTATGGAAGAGCTGTGAGGATCTTAATAGAGAAGACCTAGAATGCTTTGAAGAGACTGTTTGTGGAATGTGGACTCTAAAGATACCTCTAATGAGGCTTTAGACAGAAATGATGAGCACGTCATTGCAAACTGGAAGGAATGTGACCTTTGTTTTAAAGTGGCAGTGGATTTGGCAAAATTTTGTACTGCTGTTGGATGGAAGTTAAAATTTAAAGGTGATAACACAGGATGCTTCACTGAGGAAATTTCCAAACTAACTGTGAAAAATGCAGCCTGGCTGCTCCTTGTAGCTTATAGTAGAATGTGACAGGAAAGAGATAGCTGAGAACTGAACTCAGGTACAAAGAAACCACAGATTGATGGTCTAGAAAATTGTGGGCTTCCAGAAAGGGAGACCCCAGAGAATAATGCCCCACATGAGGATTTAACCAAACATGGAACATCACCCATTTCAGAAAAAGCCAGGATTGGAGATGGGGATATCCAGAAAAGATTTTTGGAAAGTCCTATTGTCTGATGGTTATTGTCCCTACAAACAACATAGAAAACCAACAAAAGTACTGTGAGGTCTGTATAAACGGAACCCCTGCCAGTTTGGATGGGACAGAAAAGGGATAGATTGAAGGAAAACTTACTGACATTCTTTAAGAGGGAACCATTTTGGAAAAAGCTCCAGAGCCCACACAGGTACAGACCTTTGGTGATGCAGAAGGAAAACACCCCCAGGGAAGTCTTTTTGAAAGGAGAAGCCAGGAGAGAAAGCTAGCAGATGTCACCAGCTGACAGACCTTCTAGCCTTTCTTGCCTAGAAGGTATCTTTCTCTGGGATGCCTTAGTTTGGACATTTTTCTGGCCTTAGAACTGTAAACTTATAATAAATTTCCTTTTTAAAAGCTTTTCCATTTCTGGTATATTGCATTCTGGCAACTTTAGCAAACTAATACAGCACCTAACAGCAGAGACCCAAAATACATGAAGCGAATATTGACAGATTTGAAGGAAGAAAGTAATGGCTTTATGTTTTCAATAGGAGATTTTAATATACCATTTTCAAAAATGGATAGAATAGACAGAACATCAATCAGAAAATAGAAAACTTGAATGATACACTAAACACCTAGGCCAAATAGATATTTGTAGAACACTTCACTTAGCAGCAAGAGAACATAGGTTCTTTTCTAGTGAACATGGGTCATTCTCCAGGGTAGATTGTATTTTAGGTCGCAAAAGACACCTCAATTAAAAAAAACATTGAAATCTTATGACGTATATGCTCTGATCACAATGGAATAAATCCAGAAATCTATAACAGAAGGAAAAATGGAAAATTCACAAATAGTAGAAATTTAAACAACATATTCTTTTTAAAAAATATTTTTATTGTAAAAACTTAACATACAAACATTCTTGACATGAAAACATTCCATATATGTTGTACAATCAATGGCTCACAATATCGTCACATAGTTGTGTATTCGTCACCATAATCATTTTTTGGAACATTTACATCACTCCAGTAAGAGAAATAAAAAATTAAAAACTCATGCATACCATACTCCTTACCCCTCTCTCTCATCAACCACTAGTATTTCAATCTACTCAATTTATTTTAACTTTTGTTTCCTTTATTATTTGTTTATTTTTAATCCATAATTTTAACTCATCTGTCCTTAATTACTTGATAAAAGGAGCATCAGACACAAGGTTTCACAAACACATTAAACAACATACTCTTAAACAACCTCTGGGTCGAAGAAATCATGAGGAAAATTAAGAAATATCTGGAGGTGAATAAAATTAAAACACACCATACCAAAACTTAGGGGATGCAGTAAAGACAGTACTGGGAGTGAAAATTTGTAGCTCTAAATACTTATATTAAAAAAATAAGAGGGCGATGCAACAGTGGCTCAGTGGCAGAATTCTCACCTGCAATGCCAGAAATGTGGGTTCAATTCCCGGAACCTCCCCAAGCCAAAAAAAGAAAGGTCTCAAATCAGAAACTTAACCTTAAAACTAGAGGATCTATGATTAAGGAGTACAGAATGTTCAAATAAGGTTCATTTTAAAGATTCTTAGGTTATAAGCCCTTACAGCAACCACATCTTGTTCTAGTTTGCTAGCTGCTGAAATGCAATATACCAGAAACAGAACAGCTTTTTAAAAAGGGAGTTTAATAAGTTGCAAGTTAACAGTTTTTAGGCCATGGAAATGTTTCAGTTAAAGCAAGTCTATAGGAATGTCCAATCTAAGACATCCAGGGAAAGATACCTTGATTCAAGAAGGCCAACGAAGTTCAGGGTTTCTCTCTCAAGTGGAAAGGCACATGATGAACACAGTCAGGGTTTCTCTCTTGGCTGGAAGGGCACGTGTCGAACATGGCGTCTTCTGCTAGCTTTCTCTTCTGGCTTCCTGTTTCATGAAGCTTTCCAGGAAGCAGTTTCCTTCTTCATTTTCAAAGGTCGCTGGCTGGTGGACTCCCTGCTTCTTGTGGCTATGTCATTTTGCTCTCTCAGAATCTCCCATATTCTCTAAAATGTTTCCTCTTTTATAGGATTCCCGTAAACTAATCAAGACCCACCCAAATGGGTGGAGACACATCTCTACCTAATCCAGTTCAACAACCACTCTTAATTGAGTCACATCTCCAGGGAGATGATCTAATTACAGTTTCAAACATACAGTACTGAATAGGGATTAGAAGAAACAGCTGCCTTTAAAAAATGGAATTGGGATTAAAACATGGCTTTTCTAGGGTACAAAGATCTTTTCAGACTGGCATACATCTATTCATGAGTTTTAACTGTCATTTCTAGAGTCTAAGGTGCTGTGCATTTTTAGTATAACCTGGTAGTTCCCTGGAATATTGGGTATCTGTGGGATACCTGAGACTCGATTAGAGTTCTGCAGCTCTGAAAAGCAGCATTACTCCATACAGCAACTATCAAAGAAACTGAAAAAAGAGGTCAGACTACAATTAGAGATGTGTATGTAATGGACCTTGTTAAGACTAAGTTTAATCAGCATACAGGGTAAAGGATGATATTGTCTATATTTTAAAACTTTAACCTTTATGGGAGACCAAAGGAAGAGATCTTTATTTGATCCAAAATTTAAATTTTCTGTGGCGCACAATTTAATATAACCTAACTGTTCAGTTTACTTAAAAAACCTAACTACACAGAACCTAGAATAGGACATAAGATCTTATTATTCTGTACAGGTTTAAATAATACCCAAATATATTCCAGAGTATTTGGGGCAGAAAACAAAAGTATTTGCAAAATCCCCTTGAGGGACTGGGGGAAAAATATGAATCTATTATACTTCCCCACCTGGGAAATTCTGACATTCTCTTAGGCATTAAGGATTCCCAACTTAACAAGCCAAAGTCCTTGATCTTGAGGCGTGCCTTTATGAAACTTATTTCTGCAATGGTGAAGGTAGGCCTGAATGTAATTATGCCTAAGAGTAACCCGCAGAGAGCCTCTTTTGTTGTTCAGATGTGGCCTCTCTCTTTAAGCCAACTCTGCAAATAAACTCTCTAACCTCTCCCCTAGATTTGACATGACTCCCAGGCGTGTAAGTCTCCCTGGAAATGTGGGACATAACTCCCAGGAATGAGCCTGGCTCTGTCATCATGGGATTGTGAAAGCCTTCTTGACCACAAGGGGAAAAGAAATGGAACAAAACAAAGTTTCAGTGCCTAAGAAAGCCTTCTTGACCACAAGGGGAAAAGAAATGGAACAAAACAAACTTCAGATAGAGTCAAGAGATAATTCTGAAGGTTATTCCTATGCAAGCTTTAGCCAGATATTTCAAACTACCACAGCATGCCATGCCCCAACCAATAGTATGCCCGAAAACTGTAGGTAGCACCCTGGGCTCCATCCAAATCTCTATAAAAGTTTTTCTTGGTGAGTTTATTTTTTCAGAGACTTAAGGCCTCCAGATTGAGCCTAGGCCAGATAAATTCTGAAGTCCAGAGTTACCAAACTCTCCAAGAAAAACAACCAGGTTCTTTCCTCTACCTCAGAAGGTCAACACTCCTTTCCAGTATGAAGAAGTTACAATGGTCATTGCCCTGATAGTTTTGAAGATTGAGAGAAAGATCAAATGAGAGGAAGGAAGTGTAACTGAGAAATTAGGATTTAACAAATGACTGTGACTACTGACTCATTATATAGATATTTGTCTTCGGAGTCTAGCGTTTCAGAATAGTCAGAAGGGAATACCTGAAGTTGTTGAACTGTAATACAGTAACCCTGATCTTTTGATAATGATTGTATAACTATATTGCAAAAAAAGAAAAACAACCTACACAATATATAGTCGGTTGCCCATGTTTGTATCAATCTACTTCTGGATGTAACATTAATATTCACAGGTTCAGACATTTGGTGTATGTACTTGGCTGAAGAGCCAATGGTGCAAAGCTACCATGTGTGGGAATTTGACTGAACACCTCTAAATCAGAATTCCTCCCAGGATGAATGATATGGCAGCACCACAGGGCCTTAGTTGGTTTCCAATAGCCAGTCCCCTGCCTCAACAAAATACTAGCAAACAGAATCCAATAGAACACAAAGAATTATTTGCCATGATCAAATGAGATTTATCCCAGGTATTCAAGGACGGCTTAGCATAAGAAAATCAATTAACGTAACACACTACATTAGCAGAATGAAGGAGAAAAACGGGTGGTCATTTCAATTGATGCAGCAAACACATTTGACAAAGGCCTGCACCCTTTCTTGATAAAAACATTTAGATAATTAGGAATAGAAGGAAACTTCTTCAACATGGGGAAGAAGGACATATGTGAAAAAAACCCACAGCTAATATCATACGCAATGATGAAAGACTAAAAGTTTGCCCTTGAAGTCAGGAACAAGACAAAGACATCCAATCAGTTATTCAAATTGTATTGGAAATCCTGGCCATTCAATTAGGCAAGAAAAAAGAAATAAATTTGAAAGGAAGAAGTAAAACTTTTGCTATTTGCAGATGACATGATCCTCTATGCGGAAAATCCAGAAAAATCCACAACAAAGCTCCCAGAAATAGTAAATGAATTCAGCAAAGTGGCAGGGTATAAGAGCAACACCCCAAAATCAGTAGTGTTTCTATACACAAGCAATGAACAATCTGAAGTGGAAATCAAGGGGGAAAAATCCATTACAATAGCAACTAAGAGAATCAGCTATCTGGGAATAAATCTAACCAAGAACATAAAGGACTTGTATGTACAAAACTACAAATCATTGCTATAAAAAAATCAAATAAGAGTAAAACAAAAAAACACACAAAAAATAAATAAAAAATAAAAGAAGACCTAATAAAATGGAAGGACATTCTGTGTTCAGGATTGAAAAAACAAAGATTATTAAAGTGTCATTCCTACACAAAGCGATACACAGATGCAATGCAATCCCAATCAAAATTCCAACAGTCTTCTTTGCAGATGGTAAAGCCAATTATCAGACTTATATGGAAAGGTAAGGGTACCTGAATATCCAAAAACATCTTGAAAACAAAGAACAATGTTGGAGGACTCACACTTCCATATCTTAAAATTTATTACAAAGCTATGGTAATCAAAACTGAATGGTATCAGGAGGTGTAACAGTGGCTCAGTGGCAGAATTCTCGGTTGCCATGCCAGAGACCTGGGTTTGATTCCCGGTGCCTGTCCATGCAAAAAAAAAAAAAAACAAAAAAACTGAATGGTACCTACACAAGGACAGACGTGTAGGCCAGCAAGATTGATTTGAGAGCTCAGAATTCAACAGTCATGTTTATGGCTAATTGATTTTTTAAAAGGGTGCCAAGTTCACTCAATTAGGAAAGAATAGGCTCTTCAACAAATGGTGCTGGGAAAACTGGTTGTCCATACGTTAAAAAGAATAAAGCTGGATCCCCTACTTCACACCCTATACAAAAATCAGCTCAAAATAGATCAAAGACCTAAATATACAGACCAGAGCTATAAAACTCCTAGAAGGAAACATAAGAAGGGATCTTCATGACCTTATGTTAGGCAATGTTTTCTTAGACTTTACACCCAAAGCACAAGCAAAAAATAAATAAATAAATAGATAGATAGATAAGTGAGACCTGATCAAAATTTAAAATTTTTGTGCCTCAAAGGATTTTATTGTGAAAGTAAAAAGACAACCAACACAATTGGAATTGTGTTGAAATAGAAATATTCAGAAGCCACAAATCCAAAAAGGCTTTAATAATCAGAATATATAAAGAAATACTACAATTCACAAACAACCCAATTAAAAATGGGTAAAGGACTTGAATAGACATTTCTCCAAAGAAGATATGCAAATGGAAAGAAAGTATATGAAAAGATGCTCGACATCATTACGTATTAGGAAGATACAAATTAATACCACAATGAGATACCATTTTACCCCCACTAGAATGGTTACTATTAAAAAAAAACAAACAGAAACTCACAAGTGCTGGAGAGAATGTGGAGAAATAGGAATGATTGCTCATTGTTGGTGAGAATGTAAAATGGTATAGCTGCTATGGAAGACAGTTTTGAGTTTCCTCAGAAAGTTAAGTATAGAATTATCATAGCATCCAGCAATTCCACTCCTAGGTATCTACTCAAGAAAAATAAAAGCATATATCCTCACAAAAACTTACTGAAGTAGTTAGATTCAGTTGTCAACTTGGCCAGGTGAACGTACCTAGTTTGTTGCTGCGGACATGAGCCAAGGGTATGTGAACCTCATCTGTTGCTAATTACATCTGCAGTCGGCTAGGAGGCGTGCCTGCTGCAATGAATGCCATTTGACTTCATTGGCTGGTGCTTAAATGAGAGAGCACAATGTAGCACAGCCCAAGCAGCTCAGTCCTCATCTCGGCACTCGCAGCTCAGCCCAGGCCTTTGGAGATGCAGAAAGAAGTTAGCCTGGGGAAAGTTGTTGGAACCCAGGGGCCTGGAGAGAAGGCCAGCAGAGACCATCCTGTGCCTTCCCATGTAAGAAAGAACCTCAGTGGAAAGTTAGCTGCCTTTCCTCTGAAGAGCTAAAATAAATCCCCTTTTATTAAAAGCCAATCTGTCTCTGGTGTGTTACATTCTGGCAGCTAGTAAACTAACACTTATATACAAGTGTTTATTTATAGTAGTATTGTTCAAAATAGCTAAGAAGTAGAACCAATTTAAATGTTCATCAACTGATGAATGGACAAATAAAATATGATATATCCATATACTGTGATACTATTCAGTAATAAGAAAGAAGTACTGTTATGTGCTATAATATGGATGAACCTTGAAAATATTTTGCTAAGTGAAAGAAACTGATCACAAAAGACCACATATTATATGATTTCATTTATGTGAAATGTCCAGAATTGGCAAATCTACAGAGACATAAAGTAGACTGGTGATTTCCTGGGGATGGGCGTGGGAGGGTAAGTGGGGGGAGGGGGTCGTAAGGAGCAAGGAGGAATACTGGATGACTGCTAATGTGTAGTGGCTTTCTTTTGGGGGAGGTGTCGACATTTTCTAAAATTAGATTGGTTTTGGCCTCACAACTCTGTGAATTGAACCACTGAACCATGCACTTTAAAAAGGCTATTTTACGGTATGTGAAAAATATCTCAATAAAGCTGTAAAAAAGAATAAGGATATTTTCAGATATGCACGGATTTAAAAATTAACAGCCCTAGTATCTCTTTATAAGAAGCTACTTGGAGATAATAGAACAATAGGAATGAATAAACCAATAAAGAGGAAAATATGAAATCCAGAAAACTGGAGATTTAACACGATAGGAAGGCAAAGAAAATTCCCTGACAACTGATGAAAGGAAGCTCCCAAAGACAGTTGTTCAGCAAGCCTAGAGAGCTACAATGGAATGGAACAGAGAGCATCAGGAGGGAAATTTCAGGGGAGAACAAAGAAAGAACAGATAAACTGTTTGACATGTTTGCGTATACTGAAGTGTCTTTCACTGTTCTGCCAGGGAGCTGAAGGATGAATTTGTGATAGCCAAACAAAAAATGAGGCAACTGTTAACTCCAGGCGAAGCATAAAGTTGCCCAAAATAGTAAAATAATTTTATTGAATCCTCTAGCTCAGCAGTGAATTACATTCCCATGACCATATAAACCACAAACATTGATTTCATTCAAAAACGACAATACCATATTGGGAGGATGAGGGGAGGTGACTATGTGAAGATTTTTGGTGGCAGCAATGGGGGAGAGGGTGATATAAGAGAACAAAATCCTCATCTTTCGTAACAGGAACCCAAAAACTGAAATTGGAAAAGTAAAAAATACCAACATGAGCCTGCTATTTGGAGAAAAGGGAGGAAAAGAGAAGAAACTATGAAAAGAGTTTGAAAGCAATAGTTTCTAGGGAGCAGAAATTCACAAAGGAGAGAAATAAGACAGATGATCATTATTATTATTTTTTTATTATAGACCTAGTGGTACTATCCAATTAGGGAGAAAGGTATATACGTGTACTGGTTTGATTTAAAAATAATAATAATAAATAGGTTTTAAAATAAGGTGGAGCACTGTACTAGAGCATCCTCAAAGAAACCAGCCTTTCCAGAGGAGGTCCTTGGCTGCAGCGTCCCAGCCCACTCTTGGTTTACTTCAGCCCGCATCAGCGTCCTCCTCAGTGATTGACGCCACTCCTAACCACCTCTCCTGTTCACCTCAGGATGGTACACTTTAGCTTCTCCACCAGATCCTCTCACCGTCATCCAGGTCCAGTCCCTGCCTCTCCTGACCCTCCCTTCTGCTTTAGAATCCCAGACATGAGCCGCAGCCAACTTGACTCAGAATCTGTCAGCCCCAGCCAATTAGTCTGCTCCAACCTGCTCTCTTGGCTGCTCCACTAGCCTGGAAAGTACTCTGTCTGCTCATCAGATGCAGATTCCAGTCCCGCCTCTGCTTAGTGGGCCACACTAAGCACAGTTCTTCAGGGGCTGCTGGCAAGACAGGCGCACATCCTGTCCTGAGATCCGGATGCTGCATCTACTAGTGAAGCCACGGACCACGGGGCTTATCAGTCACCAGGTCACTCCCCCGACGCCCCCTGACTCATGGGTCTCTCTCAAGCTGTGAAGTTGAATCTCCCCATTCCTGAATCTATATCATTGATCATTTTAGCCTCAATGCAGTTTATTTGCCTAGACAATATTTTATTTTGCTGTTCTAACTCATCTGTGGAGCAACGAACCATGATAAACACTTCAAATGACATAATGCAGGCTCAAAGCAGACGTTCTCAGGCACGTGGCTGGCATGTCGGACATGGTCCTCACCAACTCTCTGCAGCCCACGGATTGCCATGGGTGCGCCCGTGTGCTCCAGGAGAGGGGCCTGTGTGCTCCAGGACAGGGGCCTGCGTGCTCCAGGAGAGGGACCTGCGTGCTCCAGGAGAGGGGCCTGCGTGCTCCAGGACAGGGGCCTGCGTGCTCCAGGACAGGGGCCTGCGTGCTCCAGGAGAGGGACGTGCTGCCCTGGTGCCTAGATTTTAAGCTGTGCAAGTGAGAGGGGATTGGCTCACCTTCTTGGGTTGGAAGATCTTGAGTTTTGCAATCTGGTTACAATTTTGCAGCAGGAGAAAGAGCCAGTTCCCCAAGGCAGGTTATGTGAGGAGTTTGTCTAAGAGCTTTGGCTCCAGCCGAGGCCTTGAAGCCCTCCTATAGATCCTGCATATGGCTTGGCTACCACAGGGAGAACCTCCAGGGTCATCCAGCAGACGTCTGATTTGTCTCTCCTGTATTTAGATATCTGATTTACTTAACCTCTGTATTATCTTTTTCTCCAAGCTTTGTGTCATTTAGTCTTCATCCAAGCCACTGTTAGGTTAATATATTGAAAAACTCAAGGCCAAAGAAAAAGCCCTGTGGTACACTGCTATGGACTTTCCTTCCGGATGACAATAATCAAAGCTCTTTCTGGCTATTTAAACAACAAGGGCTCCATCTAATACACTAGCATCCTACTTACTCCTTTAGCTTGTCCACAAGGCAGTTATAGGAGATTTTGTCCAATTCCCGCTAAAATCAAGAAACCCTATTTCATCAGATCCTAACTTTAAGTCCAGGAGATGTCTGGTTGGGGATGGCCCCAGGGCCAGGAAGTGAGAAGGGGGCTCAGGCAGCCACATCAGGCCACATGAAGATGGGACTTTTAATACCCCAGGCCATACATCGCTAGAGAGAAAAGCAGAACTTTAAGGAAAGTCCACATCATCAGCCTATCAGAGTAAGTGTGTTTATCAAATCTTTCCCTGGAGGAAGAGAGTGAATCCCCCAACTAGCATGAAGGCCTTGGGTATCTAAAAGTGGAGACCCATGGAAGTGGGGAAAGTGCAGCGAGCTGGGTGATGGGGGTACCCTGCCCCACCTCCCACCTTCCTCTCCATCACACCCCTCCACCCCCAGCCCCACTGCACCTAATCTTCTCTCATGCAAGAAGGTGTTAGAATTGTTTGGTGGTGTCAGTTACTTTCCCAGGAGCATCGATTATTTTTAGGCCACAGGGAGAGGACAGTGCTTAACCCACATAGCAATTCCTCATTCCAGGCTTCAGCAAGAAAAGGATTTGAGGACACTTCAAACCAGACCACAGGGTGACACATCACTCCACTTTCAATTCAACTCCTCTCTGAGACTTTTCCTGTCCCTCCCTTGGGTTTCCTGAATACATTGTCATTGCACTTATCACAATGGATTTACGGATACTTGTTTACAGATCTCTCACATCGATCTACTAGGCTGTCAGCAACTTGATTGACCGCAGGCTCTGTGCTATTCATTTTTACATTCCCGGGCCGGACGTGCACCTGGCTTACCACACCCACTTGCACAGTGAAGCCTGGCCTAGGGGCTGGACAGGGCTAGGGTGGCATCATTCCAACCGCCCCTCCCTCCTTCTCTACCCAACTCATATCAGTAAACTCAGTGCTTAGCATAAAAGAAGTGCCCAACAAATATTTACTGAACAAATGAAAGAAAAATACCTGCCTGCCTCTAAGGAAGGTCCAAGGACAGCCCTTCTGGAGAATTCTGCCTGCATTGCTCTCTCCATCTGCGCCCTTGATCAGTCAACTCCAATCAAAGAGCCCTGTGGCATACCACTCTGGACTGCCCCTCTAGGTAATAATAATCAACGAGGTTCAGATGGGCCTTCCTTCAGCCCAGAGAATAAAGAGTGGCTTTTGCAAGAAATAGAAGGCGCTCTGTCCTCTTTACACTCACCAGTACTTTGAAACTGGGCATCTACTACAAGCCAGGCCTTGGGAATAGGGCAGTGAACAAATAGGTAAATTCCTGCCTTCTGTGGGAAGGCAGGCAATGCAACGACTAAATACACAGCATGCCAATTGGTGGGGAGAAGAAAGAAAATACCTCCTTACGCTGCTCTGTGTTTTTCTCCATAACTTATCACCTTCTAACATGCTACATAATTTACTTGTTTATTATGTTTATTGTTTATTGGGTTTCTCCTATTATTAGCTTGCAAGCTTGATGAGGGTAGGGGTTTTCTAATATACCCCAAGTGCCTGGAATAAGGCCTGGCCCTGGGTAGGGCCAGGGGCCAGAAACCAGGAAAGTGGGGATTGGAATTGAGGTGGAAAGACACAGAATCTCCTGCAGAGGCTGAGGGAGGAGAAATCCCTGTCCTGTTGACTCCCTCGGGGATTCTGCAATGAGCCTTGCAATGCCATCCCGTTTCCAACTCTACAGGGTGCCTGGTGCTCTCAGCGATTCGTCTAGGAGAATTAACTGCCTGAATGCTTAATGACAGACCCCAGGAGCAGAGGTGAGGAGCCATGTGTGTGAGCCTGTGTGTGTGTTGGTAGGAATGGAAGGTGCCTTTTTCTTCCTTTGGAATTATTTGTGACAAATTTCCATTTTCAGAGCTTCCCACTCTTCTGGGAGCTTTATCCACACCTTCCTGCACCACTACCACTGCCATTCCTGAGTCCCTGGTCAGGGCCTGACCTCTGTTTTCCAAAGCAGGGCTGTTTCAGATGGCCTCTCCTCCAGCTGAGCACCAATGCCTGCCCCTGAGCTGGATGACTGCAGAATGACTCAACTACTTTCTCCGAGGGCGCCAGTCATTCTATTGTCACAAGTGTTCCTTGGGGCTGGTCAGAGTTGAGTCCAGATGGTCTTTTCTTTCTTGTTTCCTCCACTTCTAAGCTATGAAATTATCCATTGAGCAAATCAATAATTCATCAGATTATCCACATTTAGTCTAAATTAGACTCATCGCCACAGGCTAGACTTTGAAGGGTTGCCTCACCTGGCTCCACCACCCAGCCAGCCTTCAGAGAGTCCAGCCGGCTTGCCCTAGCACTCGGCCTCTTCTCCCCACCACATATTCTCAACCCTGCTGGCCCTCCACCAGCCCTCAAGTATTAGCTAAGACCAAGCCCCAGAAGACCCAGCCTTCTCTCTTCATTGTAATCACATTTCAAAGCCAGACTTTGACACGAGCTTCCTTTATAAGTTTCCCCAAGTTTCTGAAGTGGACATGGGTCTCTCCTTCAGTATCTTATAATTAGAAGCACACAACTTTGCATTTAATTGTACTCTGTTTGTTTCATATGTGCAAACGATGCCACCCCATAGAGTTGGTAAGCAACACAAGGGCAGGACACTTTGTCAGACTCCTTGTAACCTCTCACGGCCCCCAGGGCACCAAACTCAATGAATACTTGTTGAATTGATACAACTGAGTTTCCATCCCTCTCTCCAGCTCTATCCCTTTCTCTTAATCCACACTATTTCTAGTTTGGATCCTTCAAGTCCTCAGCGATTAGACAACCCAGAGTGTATGACTAGACAAGATTTGAAGTGGAGCTAGAATGGATCCAGACCAACAAGTAAAAGGCTATTGCAAACAGTTCAGATGAAAGATGATGAGAGCTGGCACAAGGAGGGGCTGATAAAGATGGATGGTAGTAGATGGATTCAAGAGATATTCAGAAGGTAAACAGATGATCCATCTCTCTAGCCAATACGGCTTCCAGAGCACTTTCACACTGGTTATCTCCTTCAATCCTCAACAACCCATAAAATATACTGAGTAGGTATAATTATTATCTCTGTTTTATAGAGGATAAAGTGGAGACTAGGAGGAGAAGGATCCATTGCCCAAAGTCATGAAGCTGGTTAGGGCAGGGCAAGGACTCACATCTAGGGTTCTTCCCAAACCAGGACCCATTTGGAGCTGCCATGGGAGGGCCAAGTGTTAAGCTGAAGAACCCTGACTGGGCTATCTGCCTGAAGGCTATTTACAATGTTCCAATTGATTTGTTTAACCTGTAATTAGTTTTGCTGAATTTTTTTTCACACTTCATGTGGTTTTTACTCTCCAGCAGACAAGCTACAGGAAACAGCAGCTTGGGAGGTAAGGGGAAGCAGTAGAACATTATGTTTGGTTGTGGGATAGAAGGTTAAGGGATTCCAAATGCTGGTTTTCTTCTCTTGCCCACCTTGTCTTCCTTTGGCCTCTTCCTCGGACTCTTTTCCTCCCCACAGATGGGAGGTAGGAGCTCTTGAGCCAGATCACTTTTTTCAGTGGCTTTTAGGTCTTTCTCTGACAAAAAATCTCCGAAAGGTGAGAAGAACCTCTCTAGAGCCTTAAATCCTTTTCTACCCAGTAACCATTTCCCATCAGCACAACCTATGGTGCTTTCCAGACATAGACTTTTTGGAAGAAAGAGGAAATGAACACTGCAAGTATGGATTGTTAGTTTTCTAAATTAAATATGGCTCTCAGATCCAACCTACTGAATTGGTGGCACATTCCAGGGTGCTTGAAATAACGCCTCCCCTCTCTAAGGTGGGTTGAGTGTTTGGGTTGGTTGCTCAACTCAGGACCCCTGGGGTAAGCCTCCACCCATTGTCCAAAATTGTAGGGTCCATTTGAGGAGGTGACTGCCACTCACGTCATCTGTTCCCTCCTTTGGCCATGGAGGTCACCAAGACCCAGTCAGCAGCTCTGTCCATGTCTGGGGTGCTGTAGGGGTGTGGGGTACAGGTCTCCCCAGCTCACAGAACCTGTCCCACACACTTTCACTCTCTCTTCCCACCCTTCCCCTGAGTTCCAACCACTCCCCAATTCCAGTCCAAGCCACAGCCCCCTCCCTCCCCTCCCTAGCAGAACCAACTCCTTCCCAGAGAAGGCTTTCAGAATGAGGGTTTGTTTTGTTTTGACTTTCAAATCAAAGCAGAAACACAAAGAAGCTGGCAAGCCCCATCCTGGGGGTGAGACCTTAGTCCTCAAAGCTTGGATGAACTTCCAGGTGTGCCTGTGCTTTGGGGGAAAGTTGGAAACAACTCAGGACAATGGACACAATATCTCAATCACGTTATTCTACCAGGCTACCACTAACCAAGTAATTCATCCTCTTAATTTGTGATCCTCACTAATATTATTACAAAGTAGTTATTAGTTCCCACATATTACATGCGAAGAGACTCTGAGAGTATAAGAAACAACTACAGCAATAACAACAAGACTTGCCTAAGAACCCACACTAGGAAAAGGAGGAACCACACATGGGTTCTGGCAATTTCCACTATTCCAGGAACAACTGAGTGGAGTTAGTGAGTTTCCTTCACCAAAGGTATTTACATTATCAAAGCCTTGTCTAATGCTAAAAAATGCCCAGATAATGTTTCAGATTTTCTAAAAGCAACCTCCAAGTTCTCTTAAAATTATACCAGGTTAAAAAATAAATAAAAAGAAGCAAAAACAAATAGTAAACTCTAGTTAATGATATGATGCTGAAATCATTCAAGGTTAAGTGTACTGATGTCTGCAAATTACCCTGGAATGCATCAAAAGGATAAGAACTGACTGATGGATGGATGGGTGGACAGATATTGATAAGGCAAATATAGTACATTTTTAACTATAGAATCTAGTGCTGGGCATACAGATGTTCACAGGATAATTTTTTAAAACTCTTCTGGATGTTTAACGTTTTTCTTAATAAAATATTGGGGGAACATACATCATACATGTGGACCACTCCCACCTCCTGTCTCACCTTTCCATGGCCTGAAGAGAGCGTACGTGTTAGTGATTGAATTCTTTTCCAAGTCTCTGGAAGAAAGGGTCCCAGATGAGAACTTGAGGATGCAGAATAATGAACAGATAAGCAGTCCCTACTTAGTGGAAATACAATATAGGACAGAGTCAGAAAACCAAGAGCCACAGAGTGCAGAAGCAGGGGTACCAGCTGCCTGTAACTATACCTTGTCCAGAAGGTTTTTCCCATTGACCTTGATGCATGACCTTGATGATGCCACAGCAGAGTCACAGGTGAGCAGGAAGGGAAGGTGACACGGGCGATGCCAATGAAATCAGAGTGGAGAATTCACTTGTGGGCCCCCGAGGGTGTGCTGAAGCGCAGGAGTGGCTCCTTTCTGTGACAAGTTGGGTCAGTGGAAAGTTAGTGGACTAGGAACCATGCCAGTCCCAACTCTGTCAGTTTATATCAACTGGAACAAGTCACTTAACCTCATTGAACTGAATTTCCTCTTTTGTTAAATCAGAGGTGGCTAAACTACAGTCCGCAGACCAAATCCTGCCTGGGGCCTATATTTTTACATGCCTGTGGAGTTGAGAATGTTTTTATGTTCTTAAATGGCTGGGGGAAAAACATCAAAAGAAAAATAATATTTTGTGACACGTGAAAATTATATGAAATTCAAATTTCAGGGTCCATAAACAAAGTTTTATTGGGGCATAGCCATTCTTCTTTGTTTATTAGCTATGGCTGCTTTCAACCTACAACACCAGAGTCAACTAGCTGCAACAGAGACCTAGGGCCCTCAAAGCCTAAGGTGTTTCTTTATCTAGCTCTTTACAGAAAAAATTTGCTGGCCTGTTGTTAAATGGCCCATCCACTAAATTCACTGCTCCACCTACCTCACTCCACAGAATTGCTGTGAGAATTAACATAAGATTTGTAAGGTTCCATAAGATGCAAAGAATTACTATTGCCTTGATCTCATTTTTCTCAATTCCATCCTTACAAAGGAGTTGCATCTGGGAAGAATGTCCTATATGATAGGGAGCTGCGGGAAGGCAGAAGATTAAAGAAGGGAGAGAAAGTGGGCATGTAGAAAGAAATGCCCCTATTTTACCCACAAGGCTCCTACAGCAAGGGCTTCAACTAGGCACCTCTGCAAATTTTGACATGAGCAGTCCTGCCTGGGCAGGTCTGAATGGGGAGGACCGAGAATTTTTCAAGAATTTTATGAGCCAGTTGTTTAAAATAGCTATTATTAAAAAGTAAATTATATAAACTTATAATTAATAAATCACATTGAAAGCAAGGGTAATACTCAAAATATACCACTTCCTAATTATTTTACCACGTTTTATTATTACCTATGCTCCTGAGTTATTTATGTCTACTATATCTGCATGAATGCTATAGAACGGCTGACTGCCGCGCACCTCTTCCTGAATCTGCATTTAGTGACGTCACCCTGGTAGCTTGAAATTAGGTATGGTGGCAGTGTTTACACCTGGGCAACTGACAAACCCTACCACTGAGAGGTTCACTCCCCTAACCCCCACCAAGTGGTTGTTCAGCATTTGCCAGCACATGCTGGGACCAAGGCAATTGCCAGCAGATTCATAGAGGAGGGAGTGGGTAGATGAGTGGAGAATGACCGAGGGCAGAGGACAGGCATCACAAGACACACAAGAGGAGGAGTGCCAGGGCCACACTTGTCCCAAGAAGGCTTGAACCCAAGGAGAAGTACCTGGAGAATGAGGCTCCAGTGATTTTCCAGAGGAAGCCTAGCATCTCAGTGTTTGCAGCCATCACGTGATCCCCCTTCTTGGTTACACCCCAGGATGGTGAGATGTGAAAGAACCTGGATGCATAACGATGGGGACACCAAGCCTCAGGGAGGTGAGTGACTTGCCTGGAGTCACCCAGTGCCTCGGAGCCAGGTCTAGTATCCCTGATTCCTGAGTCCTCCAGCACAGCAAGGCTGCTTTCTCAGGCACAGCTGGTGACAGGAAATGGATGCCTCGGGTGACCTGCCTGGCTGCTGCCTTCCCTCCAGAGGAAGCCTTTGTCCCTCCCTTTCTCTCAACAGGTCTTAAGGCTTTGTCAGTGACAGAGAGCCTGACCGCCTACCGCCTTGGCTCACACTGCCCCTCCTCAGCCCTCTCTCAAGTGCTTCACTCCTCTGCCTGGACTATCTCTAAGGCAGGTGCATTAATTAAGAGCACAGGGTCTGTCCAGCACACAGGGTGTTTGGCCCATGGGTGGGAATGATTGACTATAACTTCGGGAAGCTCCTGGTGGCCACCTTGTCAGGCAGGCTGGAGAAGGGTGTCTTTGTCTCTCCAGAGAGACAACTTGTTTTATTTCTTCAGGAGCAGACCGACAGAGAAGATGCACCCAGGGAGGCACGAGGCTGTGTTCCAGGTGAGCCTGCTCCCTCAGCACCTGCGATGATCCCTTCTGTAGCGTGTAAAACTACAAACTCCTGGAAAGTCATGTTTGGGAGGAAGCTAAGAGATCATCACATCCAGTAGTTCCTTTTGCAGGTGAGGAAACTGAGGCCAGCGGGAGGCAATGACGAGAGCAAAGTTATATGCTAGTACGTGATGGTGATGGGTTCAAACCCATATCTCTCTGAAATTTATGTTCTTTTCTTAGGACAGAGCCAGAACTTGGCAACTTAATTTCCAGACCCGATTTGAAATTCAGTTTCCTAACACAAATTAATCTATTACATATTCCTGGAAGTATGCTGAACACTATAACATAAATTTAATCAACAGTTTCCTGCCATCTATCGTTGGGCTTATAGCTTTAGACTGATAACTAGACATAGACAGAAGAGGGGTTTAGGTGTAGCCAGTGGATAAATTCATTTAACAGATATATAAATAGAATTTGCATTCTATGGCTGGTGATCGTAAACATCAGCTTAGTATAGCAGGGAAGGTACATGATTGAGAAGCAAAGATCTGAGTTCAAATCCTGTCTCTGCTAGTTATTACTGTGTGACCTTTAACAAGGTATTTAGCCTCTCAATTCTTCAGCTTTCCTGATTATAAAATGAGGATAGTCATACCCACTTAACAGGGATGTTGAGAGGCTTAAATAAGATAGTGTTTGTGAAGTAGTTTAGTATCTGGAGCACAATAATGGTGTGCTAGTTTGAAAGGATGTAGCCCCCTAGAAAAGCCATGTTTTAATCCAAATCCCATTTCATAAAGGTAGAATAATCCCTATTCAATACTGTATGTTTGAAACTGTAATCAGATCATCTCCCTGGATGATGTGATTTAATCAAGAGTGGTTGTTAAACTGGATTAGGGGATGACATGTCTCCACCCATTTGGGTGGGTCTTGATTGGTTTATTGGAGTCCTGTAAAAGAGGAAACATTTTGGAGAATGGGAAATTCAGAAAGAGCAGGACCACAAAGCAGAGTCCACGAGCCAGCGACCTTTGGAGATGAAGAAAGAAAACACCTCCCGGGGAGCTTCGTGGAACCAGAAGACAGGAGAGAAAGCTAGCAGGTGACGCCTTGCTCGCCATGTACCCTTCCAGCCAAGAGAGAAACTGTGACTGTGTTCACCATGTGCCTTCTCACTTGAGAAAGAAACCCTAAACTTCATCGGCCTTCTTGAACCAAGGTGTCTTTCCCTGGATGCCTTTGATTGGACATTTCTATAGACTTGCTTTCATTGGGACATTTTCTCACCCTTAGAACTGTAAACTAGCAACTTATTAAATTCCCCCTTTTAAAAGCCATTCTGTTTCTGGTATATTGCATTCCAGCAGCTAGCAAACTAGAACAAATGGTAACTAGCATTACTGCCTTAGAGACAGCAGAGCCAGGCCCAGGAGTGGGTAGGGCAGAAACAAGGGAACTGGGGGAAAAAATGATTTGACTAACTGGTATTGCTCACAGCAGGAGCAAACATTCCTCATTTACCCTTATAATTTACAGATATCCCTGAGAGACAAACTGGAGTTAACCATATTTCATAGTCAAACGTACACTCACAGTTTTCAATCAAGATTTACCATTCCAGGCATTTACTGTTCCAGTCACAAAAAGATTTTATTGTTCTAGGTGACGGGGTTATACTGCTGCACAAGCAGATGGAAATCCAAATCTGGATTCTCTAAGCATTTCCTTCAGACCTCAATCATCCATCTAGTTTGGGAAAGGCCTGGAATACCCAGAAACTGCCACATGTCCAGAATTGCAAGGAGGAGACAGGCAGGGATGAAAAGAGGGTCCCACACGCTGACTCATCCCGTGGCTCTCCAGAGCATCAGTGGCATGGGGGCGGGGGTATGGAGGCCTCTTTCCTTGATGGCCTTTCTGAAGTTGGCATGCACCCATTCTGGACTCTTGGAGGCTCGGTCCCACAGGACAATTGCTTCTGAGCTGCTGCTCTGGGCCCTGTGCCAGGCAGACTCTGGCATTCAACCCAGTCGAAACCGGAGTGCAAAGAACTAAAGACAGGACAGGTGCTGCATGTCAATGACAAGCGGGAAATGGAAAACACTCCCTATTCTACTAGTCTGTGTAGACACTGGCATGGCAAACTGAGAGCCTGCCATGGAGAACGTGTGTGTAGGCTCACATGTGGAGCACAGGCAGGCATCAGAGTGACCTTTCCTGCTTCAGAGCTTTTATGCATGGTAAAAATGGAAAAGGCACACATGTTTGGGTAAATGTGACTGGGAAGTGTGTGTATGTGTATGTGTTTGTGGCATGGGTGTTTGAGAACGTACTGTGTGTTGTGAGAATGGTGGGTAGGTGTGAATGTGTGAGCTGTACATATCCAAGATGTAAATAGAAGGCAAAGAGACTGATCCCACAAGTCACATACCAAAACTTCATAGACAAGTGCTTTCAGTATGAAACCACGTGCCTCATCTGTATGCATGATTGGCACATGCATGTGTGGTCTACACGTACCAGTATGTTTAAAGTGTACATGACCAGATAAGGGGGTGCTATGCGTATTTGTACGTGAGGTTGTAGATGTGAGTGTCGGGTATGTTGTTTATGTATTTAGGTAAATATGCATGTGCTTCCAGCCAGGGCTAGGAACATAGGATGCTAGTGTAGTACAGTGACAGATTCCTATTTTCCTATAAGCCCAGTGTTCTCTCTCTCTTTCTCAGTCTGTTACAATTCTTCCATCCTGAGTGAAACCCTAAAGGCGAAGGCCCTGACACTGGACAGAGCATTCATTCTCTGTTCAAACCAACCCACCCAGAGACACAGCCCTACTAGATCCCACCACCAGGAGGCGCCTCTAAACCAAGGGCTGGGCCATCCAAGAGTCTTCCTTAGCCTCTCCTGTCTCAGAGAACAGGATCTGCGGCCTAAACTGAGCAGTCCATAGTAGCCATGGCTTTGACACAGATGTCCTACTTTCCCACCCAGAGCCTAGAAGGGCTGGTTGGAAGGCCCAGATAATTTCCTCCGTACCTTGTCATCTCCTGAAACTGGTTGCTCTAACAGACTCCCTCTGCTCTGGGGTTGACATTCCTTCTTTGCTCATTTCTCTCTGCTTTTGTCTAATGAGGTACAGGAGGCTGCGGAAACTGACAATAGAATTACCTGTGAGGCTAGATTCTGTCAATCTCCATTAGGAGCCCAGGGAGAGAACAGTCAAAGCACCGGGACACCGTGGCGCCGTTATTGCAATGGAGTTCACCACAAGAGCAAACAAAGCAACCTTTCCCCTGGATGCTCACCCTGGGCATCTGAGTCACCCTGGCTTCCAGCCCAGGCTGCAGCATCCACCTCACCTGGCAATTCCGAAGGGCCAGAAGCCTGGGAGAGGAATGAAGCTCGCAGCTGGGGGTACTCACACATCAGCCAGGCTCATCTTTCCCCAGAACATCTGCTTGAGGTTGGCTCAACAACCCATTCCCAGTTTTAATGACTTGTGAAAAGTCCAAAGCCTCCCTCCAGATTTTCATAATTTCTTGAGTGACTTACCTTCTCCCAATAACCTCTGGTTCTGAGCTGCTATTGGATTATTCGACATGTGTGCCATTTTTCTGCTCCCTGCCCCTCTGTATGCTCTTATGGTTCCCACCATTTCAACCCATTGTGGAACTCAGTATTTTCCCTCAATTACCTCAAAAAGACCACTTGAAATTTAATCTTTTCAACAAATAGTGCTGGAACAATTGGGCAAACATACACACAAAAAAAATCTCAATTCAAATCTCAACACTTTATGCAAAAGTTAACTCAAAATTAATTCAAAATGGATTGTATAGATTTCAGATACAGATCATATGTAAAACATATGCTAGAAGAAAGCAGAGGAGAAAATCTTTGTGAGCTTACATAAATGAAAAATGTTTAGTATAATGCCAAAAGCATGCCCCATAAAAGAAAAAAAGAGATAAATTAGATATTACCAAATTTTTAAAACTTTTGTTTTAAAATAATACCTTTTGTATTTGAAAATATAAGCCACAGATGGGGAGAAAATATCTGCAAATCACACATCTGACAAAGAACTTATACCTTGAATATATAAAGAACCCTCAAAACTCAACAATAAGAAAACAAACACCCACTAAAAAAATGGACAAAAGATTAACACTTCTCCAAAAAGATGTACAGATGGCAAATAAGCATATAAAAAGATGTTCAACAGCATTAGTCATTTTGAAAAAATTAAAACCACAAGAGATACCACTAGACACCTACTAGAGAATAGCTAACATTTTAAAAATCTGACAAAACCAAGGGCTGGTTGTGGAGCAACTGGAACTCTCACATTGTTTATGGAAATGCAATGACTTGCAAATGCAAACGCACTTTGGAAAACTGTTTGGCCATTTCTTATAAAATTAAATATCCACTCACCATGTGACCCTCCAATCAGACATCTAGGTAATTGCTCAAGGGAAATGGAAACTCTTGCTCACACAAAAACCTATACCTGAAAGTTTTTAACATCTTTATTCACAATCTCCAAAACTGAGACAGCCCATGTGTCCTTCAGCAGGTGAATGGATACATAAATGGTGGGAGCGGTGTAGCATGAAATTCTAGTCAGTATTAAAAAAGACTAAATTATTGACTGGTACAATGACATGGATGAATCTTAAATGCTGTTCTCTAGGTCAAAGAAATCAGACCCAAAAGGCTGCATATTGCCTGATTCCATTTATATGAATTCTGGACAAGGAATAACTATAGGGACAAAAAAAACAGATGAGGGGTTAAAAGTGGGGATAGGAGTTGATTATAAAGGGGTAGCACAAGGGAATTTGGGGCATAATTAAATTGTTCTATGTCATGACTGTGGTGATGCATACACAATTCTGTGCATTTATCAAGACCTATAGAACTGCAAGACAGAGGGAATTTTACTGCATGCAATTTTGAAAAATCAACCACAATGTTAGGGTAACCCAAAATAAGAAATAAACCTAATTGAATGAATTAGACAACCACACTGAAGGTGCAAAAAAAGAAAAAGAAACTAACCTAAGTAACTTTTGAAAAACAGTCTTTTGACTGGCTACTATATGGCTAAAGACAAAAACGGAAAACAAAAAACTATGCAGAAGACTGTACTCTAGTAAGTAAATTTGCTTTTCACAGGCGTATGAGTTAACAATTCTAAAATTACTTCATGTACATACTAGAATTGAACAAGTAAGTAAATACACTGTAGATAATGAGAGCCAGACAAGGGAAGTGAAGTGTCAAGCCAGCTGCCTCCCTGGGGTCAGTTATATTTCCTGAGTGAAACCAGGCTTTCTGGAGTTGGACTTACAGAATTCAAGCTGGGAGGAACCTTAAAGACCAAGCATCCAGGACTTCTTTATGGAAGAGAAAATGGGGGCCTGGGGAAGGGAAATGTCTTGTTAAGATCACACAGTAGCTCGGTTCTTCTCAGTTCACCTCTCCAGGATCTGAGGCCCTGAGAGCTGAGCGTTTACTGGGGAGGTGGAGTTAGGATGTTTGTGATCTAGGACTTAGTTTACCCAGATAGGCAGCTCCACCAACCTTCCAGAAAGAACCTCTAAATGGGCAATGCCCCAGGGCTCAGTCCTCAGACTTACTCTCCTTTCTAAGGACTCTTACTCTCTAGGTGATCTCATTCATTCTCATTACCTTAAGTACCATCTATATGCAAATTTATACCTCCAGCTCTGACCTTGTCCCCTGAACTCCAGATCATAATTTCTGACTGCCTTTTTCTAAATCTCCAAAACAGGACTACTATTGTCTCTTCCCCCACCTCTGTAAATGGTACCTCCAATCACTCAGGTCAAAACTTGTGGCATGATAAAAGAAAACTTTTTCATGCAATTTGGATCTCATGGCTTTTATGAATCGGGCAGCCTCCCATTCAGTAAGCAGATGGGAGCGCCACCAAAGGAGTGGAAAGGGAAAGCTCATACAGGGCAAATGCAGAAGCAAGTAAGGAAATGTGATTGGCTGACAGTAAGTTTCCATTTTACATGGGGTATTACTCAGTAGGTAGCAGATATACATTGATTAGTATGATATGCTCGACCTTTCTGATAAGCTTTCTCTACTGAACTGAAACTTTATCCTAAGTATCACTTATCAGCAACTCTGTACGGTGTGTTCTCTTTTCTCTGAAAACCCCTGCAGCTCAGTTGTTTCTGTCTACTGGAAAAATCCCTTCTTGGAAAGGGGTCCTCTCCCAGCAATGCCCAATTCAGGTGGCCATTTTCTTTCACATAGTAGGCATTGTCTTCAATCCTCTTTCTTTCATACCCTACATCCAATCCAGCAGCCAATCTGTTGGCTCCTAGCACTTCTTACCACCTCCACTGCTGCTATCTAGGCCCTCTGATTACTGCCAACACCTCCTGGAACTGGGTACCCTGCTAACAGCATTGCTCCCTGCATTCTATTCACCAAACAGCAGCCAGAGTTGTTCTTTTTTAAAAACTGGGGTCATGTGGCCTCTAGCCTCCAAATCTTCCAATGGCTGGCTTCCCATTCCCTCAGAGTAAAATCCAAGGCCCATAGATGACCCCTAACACCCTTTATGAGTTCCCGTATCTTCTCTCTGGCCTCCTCTCCCCAATTTCCCCCATGCTCACCCGGCTCCAGCTACATAGTTGCTTGCTGCTCCTGAACTCGCTTCCTGGCATGCCTCAGCTGGGCCTGTGCTCTTGCTGCCCCTTTGCCTGGGAGCTCCCCAGGACAGCCCTACAGCTCCACCCTCCTTTTTGCAAGATTCTTCTGAAATGTCCCCTTACCAGACTGCTTCCTCCCTACCTTTTCCAAAAGGCACCCTCCCCATCACTCTCTAGCCTCCACATCCATGTTCTCTCTCCTCAACACTCATCGTCACCTGCTGTAATTCATTTGTGTATTGGTTTGTTGTCTGTCCCCTCACTATATTTCCTGCAACTAGAATATTACCTGGCACATAGGAAGCACTGTTTTTTATTGTTGCTGAGCAAGTGAATGAATGAATGAACAGGAAGAGTTTGCATTTAAAACCAGCACGTCCCTTCCTCCTGCTCTGCCCACTTTGGGGAAACCAACAAGGATTAGAACAAGATGGCAGCGGAGGAAGCCTTAGTCACTGCACCATCCCCAGGGCCTCCTCTCAGGAGCCCCGGAAGCACACGCTCCGCCACGGAGGCCTCCTTGTTGTTAGTGAAACTATTAGAAGTTTCCCAACAGCCACCACTCAGAGAAGGCCCAGAAACTTATAAGACAAAATAAATGTAGTGGTTTGGGGGTTGGCAGTTCTTCCCATCCCACTCTACCCCCTACTTGAATCAGCTCAGCCCCTCCGGCTGCAGGAGGGCCCAGTTTTCCCTCAGACTCCACTCCTGCTCCCAGAGCCAGCTTCTTCCTGCCCCAGGCAGACGCTCCCAGAGCTCATCTGGAACCTTCTAATTTGCATCTCCAAAGAAATAAAAATTAATTCCACTAAACGCTGTTTATTTTTCCTTCTGTTTGCCCCAAGGCGGGCCTGTTGTGGCTCCCGGGATCTAGAGTGGGTAAGCAAGGCGATTTCCTTGGTTCGGGTTGGTGGGGACCTCGGGGGCCTCCACAATTAAAAAAAAAAAGGGAACTGCAACTCCAGTTTGAAAGGGGTGGGGGCTGGAGGCAGGTGGAGGAAAGATAAAACGACAACAAAACCTGCCTGACATAATTATAGCCACATTTGCATAACAGAGACTGAGAGCTCTCTTAGAAGGAGTGGTAATTGGATTCTCTGGCTATTAGGGACACTTTCCAAAAGTGGGGAGAGGAGATGGAAATCCAACCTTGAAGTGGGAAAAAAAAGAAAAAAATAGAATGGCAGATCGCAAGCGGGTGATGGGAAAGGAGGGACGGCAGGCTGAATGAGAGCTGATCCACTCAAAGCTGACCCCTCCCAGCAAGCAGAGATTTTCAATCCAGACACTGGAGGAAGTACTGAAGACACTCCAACCTGCCTGGGGGAGGGTCCAGGCTCTACCCCAAACCAGTTTTGCAACCTTGTGCAAGTTTTACCACTCAGAGGCCCAGAGTCACCTGTAAAATGGGGATTTGGAGGGCTACTTGATGATTCAATGAGATACCAGTGAGTTTCACATGGCTGGAGGTTAAACCCAGGGGCAGGATGCTCACTGAAAGTCCCCACCGCGACTCCGTTTCGCGTGTGCTCTTAGGGCCAGGCTCTAGGGCAGGAAGTGGACCCCTGTTGGGGATTGAATTATATTCCCCACATGTTCAAGTCCTAACCCCCCATTCTGCGGGTGTGAACCCATTTGTAAATAGGACCTGTAAAGATGTTATTAGTTAAGATGAGGCTAAACTGAACACGGAAAGGTGGGCTTTAATCCAATATGGCTAAAGTCCTTATAAGAAAAGAAAATCAGACACAAAAGTAGAAGCCAGAGGAGGAGACAGAACGAGACAGATTGCCGTTAGACAAAGGCAGGACTTGAGCCACCCCCAGAAGGCTACAGACCTTTGAAGAAACCACGGTCTGCTGACCCGTTGATGTTGAACTTCCCATCTCCAAATCCGTGAGACAGCACGTTTCTGTCGTCTAAGCCAGCCCATTCTGTGGTCTGTGTCACAGCAGCCTTGGCAAAGCAAGACAACTCCTTGACAAGGAGGGGACCTTTGAGTTAAGAACCCTGGGGAGGGAAAGAGGTTGGCAGTCATCTTTCTACAGAGGCAGATGCTGGAAGATGGAGGAGCCAGATGTCCTTGGAGTGTTAGGGAAGGCGGCCTCAGGCCAGGCTCTCACGCTCCCTCTCCCTGATCCCCAATCTCTCCCCATCAAGAAAGCATGTTATAAGGGTCACCTTCAATGCAATATTTGTGCATATCTAAAAACCATTTGCAGATGTGGATCCCTTATTATTATTAACAGATACGTTGTGTCATCCCTCCCACTGCCTCGGTTATGAGCTCCTTGCTGACAGGGACCAGATTTTTATTATTTGTGTTATCACTTTTACTATTTGTCATTTGGCACATAGTGGGTGAGCAGGAGAAGTGTACTGAGTGACTAATCTTTGTGACACTCCCTTCTCTGTGCAGCACTGTGGGACTGGCCAAAGGCAGGCGGAATCTTTCCAACCAGACAGCTTAACTTGGGTTGAGGTCTTCATGACTCAGCAAAGGAGGGAGGGGCTGTGGTGATGTGACCCTCCCTGCGTGCCATCTGGGCAAGAGCAGGCTGTTGGAACCAATGCGAGTGAATTGCGAGGGCTTTCTCTAAAAGAGAATAGGGTTGCCTCGGCCTTACCAACATTAGAACCTAATTGCTATGATTAGAGAAGAATGAGTCAATGATTATTCTTCCTCAAAAGGGTGTTGTGTGTGTGGTGTGTTTTCGTTTTAAGTTGTGGTTATAGAAGTATTTCTGCATGTCAAGTATTAGTTGAAGCTAAGAGTTTGTGTTCATCTGGTTCCCATGGTAACCAATCCATTTCCTTCGCTTCCCCCCTCCCCCTCCTCTGTTATGGGGGTCCTGCTTTTCTCAACAGGAAGACCAAGCGTGATAAAAGAGAGAAAGAGACCACATCCACCCCGGTCTCAACTGCTCCCAGATACCCCCAGTGAAGAGAGGGTGCTGTGCAGTCAGCGTGTTTGTCGGGGCGCCGGGGCTCGGGCTGGAGGGCTCCTGGCTGCAAGGTCACCCACCACTACCCAGATTCCTCCTCAGCTCCACCCCACCCCACCTCCGACAGCCAGGCTGGTGCCCTAGGCACAGCTGTGCCCAGGGACTTAATTACATGCTTGGTATTCTGTTGGCTACAAGACCAGGTACGGGTTTTTAAAATAGAAGGGTGGCAAGGGGTCGGAAGGAAGGAAGGAGCTGGAGAGAGGCGCAGGGAGGGAGAATGACAGAGACGGAGTCAAAGAAAGACAACGACGACCTCGTGACCTTTCCTGCTTTGCACAAACAGCAGTTCTCAGAGATTACAGACAGAGGAATAGGATGGGGGCCCAGGACTCGGGCCCAGAACAAATGTAGGCTTTGCCCCCACATTTCCCAATTTGCAGATCATCTGTTTGAGGCATATAAACCCATATTATCTTCCTCTTTCTCCTGCAGGATTTCAGATCCCCACCCATTTCTCTTAATGTTCTCCAATGCAGTCAGTTACCTTCTTAGAGCAGGAGGACATATGAAAAGAATCATAGACTCCAGGCTCTGTTTAGACTAGATTGCCATATGCCTGTCACAGCTCTAATCTCATCACATGTCAGCCCCACAGAAAGCCTTCCATGTAGGTACTATTAAGAGCCAGATTTACATAGGGGGAAACTGAGGCACGGGGCAGTTAAGTAAATACCCAGGATCTCAAAGAGCAAAGAGCAGAGCCAGGATTCAAAGACTCCAGGGTTTATGTTGGTAACCTCTATGCTAAGATGACTGGAACAGCATTTAGAGAGCATCCTATCCACCTCACTTTATATAGGAGGAACCCAGGGCAGAGCAAGGAAGTGAATTGCCCAAGGCCATGCAGCCTGTGAGCCACACATGTCATGGGCAAGTGTCCAGAAGATTGAGCCACGGCTACTCACTCTGCAAAGTTCTTCCCTCCCATGGTATCTGCCTCCCCTTCCCAAGGACCCTAGCTCTTGTTCCTTTCCCTTTGAAGTGCTCCTTCTCATATGCTCTCTCCCACCCCCACCCCTGTCCCTGGGCGAAGGGGAGGAGGCTCTGCCCAGCAGTCCTGGTAAGAGTGACACCTCCTCCCACCGTCCTGTCATTTCTGCCTCGCTCATCCCTGTCAGACGCCTCCCAGCTCCCAGCTGTCTGTCAGCAGCTGCTCGGGGATATAAATAACCAGCCGTTGGCAGAGGCGCCCTGGCAGAGAGGGGCAGGGGGAAGGAGGAGACAGAACGGGGATGGAGAGAGGCTGGGGGGAACTGGAGGGTTTCCCTCTGGGCTAGTTCAGGCCTGAGGACAGGTGGGTGGGAGGGAGTTTGGGTTTAGCAGGAAGCGGCTGGGCAGAGGGATGGAAGGACAGCAGGCCAAGCTCTGTTGGGGTGTCTGGGGCCTCTGTGCCGGGCACCTGGTGCAGACTGCAGCAAGCCCGGTTCTTCCTCTATCACATGATTCTTGAGGAAGTGCATGGGGGGCTCCGCTCCCCACAGTATTGTTGGGGTGCAAGGATGCAACTGCTGTAAAGGGAAGACAGTCCTGGGGAGCAGAGGGGCCTAGAAATAAAAGGTAAAGGGAAGGTTTTGGCAAAACTGGAAGCATAAGAGAATGATCTAAACTTCAATTAACATTTATCAAGCCTCTACCATATGTTGGATGCTTCCACACACATCACCACATTTTGCTGTCTCTATAATTCCAGGGGTGGGCATTATCTCTATTTTACAGATAAGGACACTGGGGCATGATAAGGAAAATCAAGAAAAGGCAGGGCTGGAAGAAAATTTAGAGTTCATCAATTTCAATCCCACATTTTGCTGAGGAAACTTAAAGAAGTTAGTAACATTACCCAAAGACACACAGTCATAGCCAGGTATGGCAGAGCTGGCTCAAAGTGGCCGCATCCTGAAGCCACCTGCATCCCTTCTCCCCAGGCTGTGCCCCTCCTGTGTGTGGTAAATAGCTATGGGATGGGTACAGCACGTCATAATAGAGCAGGTTTTCTTGGTTTAGGAAAGTCATGTAAGTGGCCTCTCCTGATTAGATAAAATTGGGGGAAGGGGTCCCAAGTGAAAGGGTTTAACAGTACTTTTATGGTTTCACAAAGGCTGCTTGTCTAATAATTCTTGGCATAAAGTGGTAGTTCTCACACTTTCGGGTACATCAGAATTGTCTGTTGGGTTGTTAAAATCTCACTTGCTGAGCCCCACCCCTGGTTTTCAGAATCAACAGTTCTGGGCTGGAGCCTGAGCACTGGCCTTTCTAACAATTTTCCAGGTGATGGTGATTTTGCAGGTCCCTGAGAACGAATAATTTATAGGCTTCCAAGGTGGCTGCAGTAGAAATAAACAAATTAGCTTCGAGCCCAAGGAACCTCTTGAAAGGAAGAGGATCAAGATGCTGATCTCTTATTTGGGTGGGTTCGGGAAGTCCTGATGGACTGGGATGGTGATGACCTTAGACACTGCTGGTGAGAATGAATCTCGGGGTCCCCCAGGGAGAATTCATCCCGACAATGTAATTCAAAGCAGGGTCCGTGGACCAGTCGCATAAGCATCACCTGGGAGCTTGTTAGAAATGCCAATTGTCAGATCCCATTCAGGAGCTTCTGATTCAGAATCTCTGAAGACCTGGCCCCCAAAGCTGTGCTTTAACAAGCTCTCCAGGTGATTCTAACACACAATCAAATCAGAGACGTAATGGTCTACCCTGGTCACCGGGACTTAGTGTTGGAGCCTAGATGATCTTAGTGACATAGAGTTGGTTTTGGCTACAGAGTGTGGCTGTGACTAGAAACTCTCCCAAACCCACCTCTGAGTTAGTGACCTTAGGGGACAGTGGCTGAGCATGTGAGTTTAAACTCATTTGCCTGGTACTGTGTGATTGTGAAAACCTTGTGTCTGATGCTCCTTTCATGTACCTTATCGACAGATGAGTAAAACATATGGATTAAAAATAAATAAATAATAGGGAGAACAAACGTTAAAATATATTTAGTAGATTGAAATGCTAGTGATCGATGAAAGGGAGGGATATAAGGGATATGGTATGTATGAATTTTTTTCTGTTTTCTTTTATTTCTTTCTTTGAATTGATGCAAATTTTCTAAGAAATGATCAAGATGATGAATATACAACTATGTGATGATATTGTGAGTTATTGATTACATATGTAGAATGGAATGATCATATGGTAAGAATGTTTGTGTTTGTATGTTGGTATGTTTAATAAATAAAATAAATAATAAACTCATTTATCATAACTCAAGGGCCCAAGAGTGGACCTTCCATGTGTCTGTGCAGGAATCTGATCAGCCAGGGCTCCCTTAAGGGAGCCGTGGAAAAGCCCTTGGTGGATGGCGTAAGACCAGTGGTGGGCCATAATCTTGCAAGGAGTGATGGAAGTGTGGATAGTGGGCCCTCCAGTGATCTATTCACTGGCCTTTTTGCACTACTCAGGCCCTAGGAATTTTCAATCAACAATCAACAACGGGTAAGAACTGGGGAGGAAGAGAGGTGCATCAAGAGATACTGGACTTCTGGCTAAGTTGGGCAGATGGTAGCTTAGAGGATTAATTTAAATATTAAGAACACCCGTGACTTTTTTCTACCCTAAGGTGATGGCGCACATCACTCTAGTGATCTTTTTTTTTTTTTTAGCTTTGCTTTTTTTTTCTAATGCAGTTTTATTGAGATATATTCACACACCAAACAAACCCTGAAATATACAATGACTGGCTCACAGTATCATCACATAGTTGTGCATACAACCCCATGATCAATTTTAGAATGCTTTTATTACTCCAGAAAAGAAATAACAGTAAAAAATAAAACCCAAATCCTCCCATTCACCTTATTCCCCCCATCATAGAATCACAGTATTGTTGTAGCACATTTGTAGTAAAATACACTGTTAACTATTTCCATAGTTTGAAAGGGTACATTTTTTCCCACATATACTTCCTTCTATTATTAACTCTTTGCAATAGTGTTATACATTTTTTCTGTGAAAGAACTATTTTATATCTGTACAGTTGATCATGGTCATTGTCTACCACAAGATTCACTGTCATACATTCCCATGTTTTAACCTCCAACTTCCCTTCAGGTGACATATATGACTCTAAACCTCCTCTTTCCACCACATTCACACACCTTTCAGCCTAGTTAATTATTCTCACAGTAACGTGCTACTATAACCTCCGTCCATTTCCAAACATTTGAGTTCAACCTAGTTCAACATTCTGCAGATTAAGCAACCACTCCCCATTCTTTAGCCTCATTCCATATTCTGGTAGCCTATATTCTATATTTTATGTCTATGAGTTTATATATTATAATTAGCCAATATCAGTGAGATCATATAATATTTGACTTTTGTGTCTGACTCATCTCACTTATTGTCCTTAGGGTTCATCCATGTTGTCGCATGCTTCAGGACTTCATTCCTTCTTACTGCAGAATAATATTCCATCATATGTATATGCCACATTTGTTTATCCATTCGTCTGTTGATGGACACTTGGGTTGTTTTCCATCTTCTGGCAATTGTGAATAATGCCACTATGAACATGCACTGGTTATCTTCTGATAAATTTCATAGTTTGTTTATGCCTCTAAAAGAGAGAGTTATATACTTGTACTTACAACCAAGAGTCCTGCCTGCTAGTTGCCTGAGGATAAGGGCTAAGCAGGGAAGTCATTCTGAGTGTAGTGCATGATGCAGCATCTTTTACCCTGCCCTGCAAGAGCCTGTGGCCTCCAAACGGCTGAAGATGATTCCACCAAAGACCCATTACAAGGGAGGGTCCAGAAGAAGAGTGAAAGGGAAAACTTCCTGCAGTGCTTAGGGCTGACTCCAGCCTCATCTCTTCTTGCCACAACTTGCAGCCACCTAGTTCTCCAGGCACATAGGCTGGTTCCCACCTCTTGCCTCTACTGAGGCCGCTCCTCAGTCTGGAATGCCTTCATCCACCCTGCCCAGATAACCGACACTTCTACATCTTTCAAGACTTGGCTTGGGGATCTTTCTCTGAAGACTTTTCAGACCTGCCCTCAGGTGGTATTGCCATTTCTTCCCATGTCCCCCACTGGACTTATCCAAATAAGGAATTGAGTCCTAATTGATGAGCCTTAAATGTCTGATGTTTTACCAATTAAACTATCCAGACCTTGGTACCTACTCTGCTTAAAAGACACACTCCTAGAGTAGAGCGCTCCCAATTTCATGGGTAAAGCCCAGCTCCCACCCCTGTGGAGCTCCAATCTGACATATCCTTTGCCTTCAGGGGGTTCCCAACGTGATGGACAAATATATCAATCAAGACACTGTTTCCTGCCATTTCTCGGCAGGAAAGATAATCCCTGGGAGCTCAAGCCTAAACTGCCCTGCATTTCATAGTCCAGGGGAAGTTTCACACCCAAATATTAAACCTCAGAGAAGGTACTGTTTGGCCTTGCATGGGCTGGGTGCCCACACCCGGGCAGGTGTAGGAGGGGGAGAAGGGCAGGCTGGTGAGTCCTCCCAATCCATGCAAATGGGGTTTGCCATAAGGAAGCATTCTAGCATCAGGGGAAACAATGGCAAATTGTGTTGGACGGATAAAAATATTGTCCCAGGCTGAGAGGAGCCTGAACACATAAATCCAGCACAAAGCATGGACAGGGGGCACATACAACAGAAGCAAGTGCAGACAACACTCCGGAGAACACTTCAAGGCTGAAATGGAGCTTGGTCTTTGAGATTAGGTGGCGTTAAACGGGGAAGACTTATAGGGGGAGAAGAATCTTGACTGGGAACTAGGGACAAGAGATGAGGCATGTTGGGGGAAGGAGAGGGCAACTGCTCAGAGGATACTAGGAGCCTGAGGTCCTAACATGCCCACAAACCCACTCTCAGTTATAGCACAGGACCCTCTTCCCGCCCCCATGTTTGGAATCAGCTCTTGGGAACCTTCGATCTTAGAAGGACTGAAGAGGAACCTGCACAGCTTTATTGCTTCCAAGGAGAGAGGTAGGTGAGGAGTGTTTAAATCCCATGGAAATTGGGAATAGTGGGGGAGGGGAAATGAGCGAGAAAGAGAGGTTTTAGCTTGTGAAAGGAGCAGAGTATGGGGTGGGAGAGAGAACAGGGGCAGCCCTCGCTGTTGTCACGGCAACACAGACAAATCCAACTGTGCCGGTAAACAGCACTATGTGTGAGTCTTTTTTCAAAGCCAAAGCCCCAGGACGGAAAGGAACAGGGAAAGCAGAGCTTGTCAGCACAGCCCAGGGCACGGGGATTACCCCCAAAGAGGCTTCACCTATCCTAGTGGGGCACTGGGCTGAGTTCCCGGACTCCTGCCAGGGGCAGGAATGGGGGCTCCTCAAAGCAGAAGACAGGCCCACATGCCTTCATCTGTAGTCGGGGATATAGCAGGCGTGCACATGGTCTGTACACCAGGAATGGCTGGGCCCAGGTGAGATGTGCCATGGGGAAGTAGGGAGACGGCTCTGATCAGGTGGGTGCGGAGAGAGGTACAGCCCTGCTCACACACATCCCATGAAGTCTCAGGGAGGGGGAGCCAAGACCAGCCCCACTCCACTCGCCCTGGGAGGCTGTGCTGGGCTCCAGATGGATCCCAGGAAGGTGGGTTCCGTAGGATGGGCGGGGCATCAACAGCCGGGGAGGAGCCTGTGCCAGCCACCCGCAAAGCTGAGTCGGTCCCCCCACCCCCCGCGCTCGCTTCTCCTTCGCTCCCTCCCTTTTCATTTTCTGTTCCCACCCCCTCTGCTCTATCTTTTCCAGCTCTCCTTTTCCTTGCTACTCTCCTCTCCTCTGTCCCCGCCCACCAGGCCTCTCTTTCCTCTGTCTCTTCCCCTCTCTAAGTCAGTCTCTCGTTCCCTCGGTCGTCGCTCTCTTCTCTCCCCCACCTGCCTTCTCTCTATTTAAATCGATACTGAAGCCAGAGGAGGAGGTGGAAAAATACCACGCTGGGGACCGCAGGAGGAACGCTTTGGCAGTAGGCCTGTTTCCTCCTGCCACAGTAGAGCCAGAGCCGAGACACAGGTCACCCCCGCGTCCCAGCACTGGGCGCTTGCCGCAACCCCACACGCCCACGCGGCAGCAGGAGAGAAGTTGGGGGTGGGGGGACCTACCCCACCCCGTCTTGTGGACCACTTGCAGCTAATTGTGACTCCAGACCCATGGGGAAACTTGAATTGAGTCTGGTTCATCTTGGGTCAAGCCCCGTGAGATCCTAGGTATTCTGCCATGTGTGCTTCAGCCAAAGCCATAACTGAGTCTTCCCCTCTCCACTGAGAGCCCCATGAACTGACTTACCTGGGGGACGGGAGGGAGGTCTGGGGGTCTGCTCTCGGGAAACTCCTTGGGTTCCTGGAACATCTCCCTCTGCTCTGCATGCTGGGCTGCCCGGGAGCTGGGGCTAAGCGGGAAGACACGGTTCTCACCTGACTGCCTGGTGCTGGACAGGTGAATTGAGAAGACTTTCTTCAGAATTGAGACTAAAATTCAATAATGAGGATGGATCTTTTGACACCCACTCTACTAAAATATAAATTGTCTGTAAGTTGACCATCCACCAGTGAGAGGGCAGCTGTTCCTAATGATTATAATCATATTTCCTGCAGCTCACTGACCCTTATCTCGGAGGACAGCTCTCCACCCAGGAGCCCCCCTTCTCCCCTGGGGGCAGTTACACTATGCATAGACCAACCAAGGGGTGTCCCAGAATGGCATCCTGACCCCCAAAGGATAACTGTTGGCCTAGGAGACCCCCCACCTCACAAACGGATCCAGATTTACAGCCAGAGTCACGTTGAAGTCTTCTAGGTCCCAGAGTGTGGGCTACGTGGGGAGGAGCAGGGCTTTTCCCCCGATAGCCTCCATCCTGGTCTAGGGCCCTACCATGGGGGAATATGGGTCCCTGGGTACTCCAGACTGGCAGGAGCTGGGGGTAATGAACATTGATCAACAGCATCTGGGGCTGCATGGGGGCAGGGGCTGCCGGTGCCTGCATGCGGCCACCCACGGGCTTACACCTGACGGAGGGGTCTTTGTTTATGCGTGTGTATATTTCGATGGGTGTTTTTATCAATATGAGGAAGTGTAGCTATGTGTACATTTTACATCTCTGTGTTTTGGAAGATCTTTGGGGGTACAGATGGATCTGGCCAACTATACTGTTGTGAGTGTGTAAAATGACTGAAAAACAGAGAGAACTAGGCCAGCAAACACAGGTGGTGAGACTCTGTAAGGCCTTATGGAGCTTCCTTCTGGGTTTCCCCATGGTCTATACATGCTAATCTTATTATTGCTAAAGATTTCTAGATATTCTAGAGCACTTTGACTTTTCAAAGCTCTATTTCATCTATTATCTCATTATTCACTAACAATTGCATAGGAAATGGCAGGATTCACTTTCCTAACTACAAAGATAAAAGTTCTGAACTTAGAGAGGTTAAATGACTTGTCTAAGGTCACACAGCTCATTGGATTTGATCAAGTACTTCCCAGATGCACTTTCTTGTTTCCAATGGGTATGAGATATCTTCTAGTACATGCTAATTCCAACATTGGTCTAATACATTTCAGGAACTTGTCCATCTAAGACCTCCTGGCCTTGGACCAGGGAGAAATGTGTGGGCAGCTGCCCTGCAGGGTAGAAGAATAAGTAAAAAAAATAAAATGCCTAGAAAAAAGCAGCCCCCATAAGACTTGTGACCTGCACCTCATTTTTAAAATTTGTTTGCACACACACATGCACGCACGTGTGCACACACACACACACACCTGTATTGGGTCCCTTCTCCCTGGGTGCCCTGGGTGCCCTCTCCTTGCCTGCCTGGCATCCTCATGTTCAGGCCTGATCCCAGAGCAGAATCCAGCTCTAAAAGGAGTAGCCCCATTCCTCTCTCTGAGTTCTCTTTAAGTGGGCAGGATACACACACAAAATGACTTGACACAGTCAAAGAAAACATAAACAAATGCAAAGTAATAGCCCAGCTGTAGGAGCATTACACAGCCGTGGGAGAGGGTGGATGGAATGAGCAGAGAAACAGAACTGGGGATGCTGAGTCAAAGCTGCTGAGTACTGTCTTCAGGGACTGAACTCAGAGTGCGCTCCAGTCGGTCGATATGTCCCCAGGCCCCTCTGCACATAGCCCGGCATGGAGCAATGCCTTAGACCCCACAGGCCCTGACCCCAGTCCGAACACCCCCACTGCAGCTGGGGCAGGAAGGTGAAGTGGCAGACACCGGACAGGTTGTCTTTGCCAAGAGGTAGCGGGCAGGTGCTCCTTATAGGGCTTGGGCCAGCCACCTCCTGTGGCTGCCAGAAAATTAGAGCCGTCCTGGCATGCCTCAAAGTGGCACCAAGCCCCCACCCTTAGTTCTGTAGCATTCCTTCTCCCTTAGAATGGCTGGTCTCCTGAACAAGCTGGGGGAGAGAAACCATGCGTGAAGGGGGAAACTGAGGCCAGAGCACCAGGGGAATGGGCATCAGTTCACACTGAACTCTGGAAAACTCTCATTCTTGCTTCTCCTTCTCTGCACTGGCCTCATTTGAGGTCTCCTGGAGGTTGATTTAAATCAAGCTTTAAAATAAAAAAAAATCCCTACCTTGTATCCCTTGGTTTATTTTCCCCAGGCTCCAGTTTCTTGCTTGTAATTTGGACCGCACTGAAAAGATATAAACATCTCTCTGTTTGAAGAGCCTCCAAGGATCCGACAGCAGCTCCCTGGGATCAGGGAAAGCTTTGGGGTGAAAGACGGCAGCCCTCTCCACTCCACCCCTGCCCCAGAGTGTCTGGGTAGATGGACCCCAGGCCCCGGGGTGGTGCGAGAGGAAGCAATCCTGACCTGCCAGGGGAGCGTGCAATGTGGTTGGAGGGAGGAAGCCTCTCCTGCTCCTGCACCGCGGCTGTTCCTGCGGTTTACAGCCGGGCACCTAATTTATAAGCTGTTTTTACTGCTGTTGTCAAACAGCCACAAACCAAAGAAATAAAGTAGCTGGAGGAACAATGCTTCCCTTCCACCTCGGCCCTCCCAGCCTGTCTGCTGTCAGGGCCTCTGTCTTCGGGGCTGGAGAGCTGACCTTCTAAAGCAATTCTCTCAGTTGTGGGGGGTGGAGCAGGGGCTGAGGACCTGGGAGAAAAATCCAAGGAGGCTGGTGGGAAACCAAAGCTGGCTCCCTGCCTCGGAACACCTCAGCGGAGAGCTCTCAGCCCCCTCCAAAGAAGCAAGAACATGCTCAAACCTGGCTGCCTCCTGGCTGAGCATACCTGTAAATTGCTTTCCAGCCCTTTATGCGGGTACCACCACCAGCCAACTGAGAGGAGGAGGGCCAGGGATGATGTTTGGGGAGAGAAGGAGGCAGTCATAGGGCAGTCACCCAAGAGAACCATCACTCTGCCCACCTCCCCTCCCCAGCCCACCCCTCCTCACCCACACTGCACCATCCACACGTCGCTGGCATCTGACTGCCTCCAGTGGAGCCCTTGATTGTATGTGCATAGTGGGTGCTCTTTCCTCCTGGTTTGGTGTATGTGTCTTCAAACTGCTTTGGTGCCCCCTTCCCATCACTTCTAGGTTAGGCTCATAGTAGGCAGGTGATGAGTAAAAATGCAAAGGATTGAACTGGGTGAGTCCGGGAGGGGAAGGGGCCTGAGAGCACACGTGGAGGGCAGCAGGCAGGCACCAGGGCGCTGGGTCCAGTGTGAGGAGACCACCCAGGGAGGTAGACACTGCCCCCATTGCAGAGCTGACAACCCCCAGGGACCCTGGGGTAGGGAAGTTGGCCATTTCTGACAATCAACCTCCAGCACCCCCATTTTTGTGGTGGTCCTTGCACATATCTTATATTTGGTCAGGCGTCCAAGACCCTGAACGGTCTCCTAGGCAGTGAGAAATGTTGAGGCACAGCCTCCCCTGCATCATGCTAGAGGAGCACAGGGGAAGGGGATTGTCCTCCAAGGGCAGCCAGGAACACCTCACAGAGGTCGAAATGCTTCGAGCTGAGAAGTGAAGACCAATTTCCCTGGGTGGCAAAGAGGAGACAGCTATTTCAAGCCTGTAGAAAGCTGCTATGTCATGGTTTCTTGGTTTCTGAATCTCATTTGCTATGGCTCAGCACAGATCAGCTCTGGGTCAAGTCCGCCCTCTTTCCACAACTACCTAAACCGCAAGCTTGCTGAGACCCATCAAGAAAATAGTGCATTTCGGAATGCCCTAAGCAAGTCCCCTGTCCCCACTCTTTAACCCAGACACAGGTGGGCCCCAGAGCCTCACCTCCTCCTCCCCCCTGCCCAGCCAGGCCTCCCTCTGCTGATAGCTGCTGTGCTCAGTTCTACCATCTTGCGTCAGCACAGCCCCTTCACTCTTTTTTTTTTTTAATTTTTACTGTAGGAAAAATATATATAGCATACAATTTGTCATTTTAACCATTTTTAATTATACAATTCAATGGCAAGAATTACATTTACAATATTGTGCTATCACCACCAGCATGCATGTACCCAAACTATTTTCTCACCTCAACCAGAAACCGTGTACCTATTAAGCAATAACTCGCCATTCCCCCTTCCTCCAGGCCCTGGTAACCTCTAATCTACTTTATGGCTCTATGAATTTGCTTATTCTAGGTATGTCATATAAGTGGAATCATAACAATATCTGCCTTTTTGTGTGTCTGCCTTATTTCACTGAGCATAATGTTTTTGAGGCTCACTCATGTAGCATGTATAGTGTTTCATTCCTTTTGATGGCTGAATAATATTCCATTGAATATATATATCATATATTGTTTGTCTGTACATCTGCTGATGGACACATGGGTTGTTTCCACCTTTTGGCTCTTGTGAATAATGAACATTGGTATACAAGTGTTGGTTTGAATTTCTATTCTCACTTCTTTTGGGTATATACTTAGGAGTGGAATTGTTGGGTCAAATGGTCATTCTATGTTTAACTTTTTGAGGAACCACCAAGCTGTTTTCAATAGTGTTCGAACCACTTTTCGTTCCTATCAGCAATACACAAAGGTTCCATTTTTTCCACAGCCTCGTTAATGTTTGTTATTTCCTTTTTTAAAAAATAATAGTCATCCTAGTAGTACCTCATTGTGATTTTGATATGCATTTTCCTAATGGCCAATAATGTTAAGCAACTTTTCATGTGCTTATTAGCCTTTTGTATGTCTTCATTGGAGAAATGACTATTTAAGTCCCCTGACCCATTTTTCAATTGGGTTGTTTTTCGTTGTTGTTATCGCGTTGTAGTTCTTTATATATTCTGGATAATAAACTCTTATAAGATGTATGATTTGCAACTATTTTCTCTCATTCTATAGGTTGCATTTTTCTTTGTCTTTGGATATACAAAGTTTTTAATTTTGTTGAAGCCCAATTTATCTATTTTTCTTTTGTTGCTCAGGCTTCCTTCCCTCTTAATCAGCACCTCTCCCTGATCATCTCTGACTCACCCCCACAATATCCTTTAGTCTGATATCCATTCACCCACCATTCATGGGGTCTACCATATATAAGGAGAGTGAGAAGTGCTGGGGAAGTAACTTTGACTGGTAGTTAGTCCCTACCCTTGAAGAGCTCACAGACAAGTGGAGTAGCATGGTTGGGTAGTCAGAAGTGATGTCAAAGACCACCTAGCCCGGCCACCTTATTGTGAAGAAATGGGAAAGGTTTAGTGACTTGTGTAATGTCAGTCAGCAAGTCAATGGCAGAGCGAGGGCTGTTCACTTTCTTTTTAGTTATTTTGCGTGCATTTATTGTCAGAAAGACCTAGGCTTGACCTCTGGTATGCCATTTTCTAGCTGTGTGGTCTTTGAAAAGTTGGTCAACATATCTGAGTCTTACTTTCTTAGACTCAATGCCTCGCTTAATGGTTATCATAAAGATCAGGGTAATATGATGTAAAGTGTCCAGCGATGATAAATCCAGTAGACGGGAGCATACAGGAGTGGAAGTAGTAGAAGAAGGAAGAATAATAGTAGCTTACATTGCTGTGTGTCAGGGTTGCTACATGTACTTTCTCACATCGACACTCTGAAGAGGCCACTTTTAAGTTTTAATGCAGTTGAAGAAAAAGAGGCTCAGAGAAAGCAAGTAACTTGCCCTAGGTTACCCAGCTAACTGGTGGGGAGAAATACTACTGAGCATCCCACCCTGCAGCCCTGGCTGTGGCTCTCCGGTCCTCTCTGCCTCATATGAAATCTGACTCTTAACCTAAAGAAATTTATTGAGCCCCTGGGTTTGCAAAGCACTCTGAGTACTGAGCAAAACAAGATGAAATCCTTGTCCTCTAGGAACTTAGTTTGGGGAGAAACAACATAAATATTAAAAGATAATGGACAGTCCAAGTCCATGCCGAATAAGTCTCATGTGAGTGCCAACCCAGGAGGGATCGTTATGGGGTGGGAACAATCAAGGAAGACATCACAGAGGAGGCAGGGACACAGATGAGTTTTGAAGGATGGGGATGCATTAGCAAAATGAAGAGGTAGAGGTAAACATTCAAGAAGCTGAAATGGAATGAGCAAAGGCCCAGGGGTAAGAGTAATCTTATGGAGAGAGATATGGAGTCCCATATTTACATGTTATCTTTTCATTCACTATTTCATCTCTTGTCACATGTATTCTTTTATTCAATAAACATTTGCTGAGCACTTGCTATTTGTCGGGCATTGTGCTAAATGCTGGGAATAGAGATATAAACAAGGTAGAGACACTGCTCTTGAATAACTCAATCTAGTTGGCAAGACCAAAATTATGATGTAGAAATATTGTGGACAAGTATAGAATGCAAGGGGACCCAGTGGAGGGTTCCTTCATCCATTCTTAGGGGTCTAGGCAAGGTTTTCTAGAGGAAGTGGTATCCAAGTTGAAACATGAAGGACATAGATATGGAATGATTTTTAAACATTCCTACTCATTATCATCATGTTCAACATTGTCAAAATAATTTCTACCTATTGAACACTCAAGAAGTGCCAGAGACTGGATTAGGTCCTTTACACATATTCTTTTCTAATACTCATCACAACCCTATGAGATGGGTGCTATTCATCATCCCTATTAAGAGCTAAAGAAACGGGAGCTAAGAGTGTTTACAAAACTCAGCCAAAGTTTTACAGCCAGAAAGTGGCAGATACAGGATTCACACCAAGGCTGACTCTAGAACCTTAACTTCTGTGTCCTTAACTACTCATATTATAGAGTGGAAAGAAGCACTCTTAAATCCTGTGTGTGTGTGTGTGTGTGTGTGTGATTGTCAGGGGGTGCTGTTCAGTCTAGTACTCCTCAGCATCACTCCAACTTCAGGTTCTCAGTCTTCCTGCCCTAGAGGGGCCAGTCCTTCAGGGTGTAAACCCAGTGCACCAAAATGCCAGAGCACAGAAAGGCAAAGGGACTCCTAGAAGAGCCAGAGCCCTGTTCTTTTTCCTGAGCCTTCCCCACCAATTCCTGAAGGAGCCCTAGGGGGAGTGGGGGAAGGAGGAACGGAACCTCAGGACCTGGGCAGCTCAGGTGAAGTCCCACTTTTTGTTGTCACTAAACTCCCCCAAAGTACAAACCAGAACTGTCAGCCAGTAATAAATTTATGGAACTAGTTCTCCAATAGAAAGGATGGATTAGCACGCTGGGCTGGAGACCACCTCTGCTATAAACCACTGCTGGGTCTCAGAGCCTTCACCCACAAAATGAGGGGCTTTGTTTAGGCAAATTTAGTCTGTGTTCATAAGAAAACAGGAAAAAGCACAAGACACACTCCTAGTTGATGGTCTACCTCCCTAAGAGCCCCACAAGAGCAGTATGCCAAAGACAAGGGTGGGCCTACATGAATGGTAGGGAGACAGTGTGATCAAGCAGGATGAGGCTTATGTCTTCTCTCCTAGAGATTTAGGTCAAGGAGATGGAGTAGAGTTCCTGGGGTTATTCTCATGGGGTGAGGGTGGGGTAGTTAAGTGAATCAGGTCTTAGAATGGCTCTTCCAAGCTCCATGTCATGCACAAAACTCAGAACCATAAGAACACACCAAGGGTTCAGGGATCTCTGGCTTGGTCCCAGAATGAAAGCAACAGCAGAGCATAAGTCCTGCAGTAATTGAATTCAGTATCCTCCTTAAACTTGAAGGTGAAGCTGATTAGGCTGAGGATAAATAAATGAACAAAATAAGTTTATAGTCCTACTTCAGTGGTAGCTAATCCACTTAGAATTCTATGCCCTAAGAGGAGACATAAGCTGGAAATATGTAGAACTCCCAAATGTGATTATGATTCAGAGAAAAATGGGTGGATTGTAGGTCAGATGGAGAGCTAAAATACTTTTGCTATATTTCTAATATCCGAAGATGCCAGGAGAATCTGACCCTTCCCAAACACCCTGAACATCATGCCAGAGATCAAAGACTGATATACCAGGGTCTGACAAACAGTGGTATCAAAATCTGAAGGTCCTTTTGTTTAACTTTTTATTTTTAAATGATTATAGATTCACAGGAAGTCAAGAAAAAGTATAGAGATGTGGGTGTATTCTTCACCTAATTTCCCTTGATGGCAACATCTTATGTAACTATGATACCATATCAAAGCCAGAAAATTGACATTGGTGCAATCAGCATACCTTATGCAGATTTCATCAGTTTTACATGCACTCTTTTGTATGTGTGTGTGTGTGTGTGTGTGTGTGTGTGTATTTTGCAATTTTATCGCATGTGTAGAGATTCATGTATCACCACCATAGTCAAGATACAAAACTATTCATTCACAAATATCCTTAATTTATCCCTTTATAGTCATGCCCATCCCCTTCTTCTCTCCTTAACTACCTCCACTCCTCAGTACCTGTCAAATACTAATCTGATCTCTATCTGTATAATCTTTTCATTTGAAGAATATTATATAAATGGAGTCATGCAATAGGCTTCTTTCACTCAACATGATACCCTTGGGCTCTATTTAAGTTATTGGATGTGTTGATAATCCAATCCTTTTTGTTGCTGAGTAGTATTCCATGGTATGGATATATCACAGTTGTTTAGCCATTCACACGTTGAAGAACATTTGAGTTGTTTCCAGTTCGGGGCTAGTACAACTAAAGCTGCTATAAGCATTCATGTTCAGGTTTTTATGTGGACTTAAGTTGTCATACCTTTGGGACAAATATCTAGGAATGGGAGGCAAATGTACAGATAGGCATGTTCGGGAACCTTAGGGGTCTCCATTACATGGTCACAGCTGTCCACCAGGTCTAGGCTGAGGCCTGGCTTAAAAGGGGCAGATGCTCATTGCCCTCCAGAGACTGAGACTGTAACTAACACAGCTGGGAAATGACCAAAGGCATTCGGAAGGAAGAGCTATCTGCACTCTAAAGCTTCCCGAAAGGGCGGGCCATGGTGGCTCAGCAGGCAGAGTTCTCGCCTGCCACACCAGAGACCCGGGCTCGATTCCCGTTGTCTGCCCATGCAAGAAAAATTAAAAGTCAGATGTGAGAATGATAGAGGCAGGAGGGCTGGGGGCACAAAGGAAATCAGAAGGAAAGATATACGATAAAGACTGAGATGGTATAATCTAGGAATGCCTAGAATATATAATGATAGTGACTAAATGTACAAATTTAAAAATGTTTTTGCATGAGGAAGAACACAGGAATGTCAATACTGCAGGGTGTTGAAAATAGATGGTAATTAATATTTAAAAATTTTAACTTACGTGTGAGACTAAAGCAAAAAAAAAATGTTTATTTGGTACAGAGCTATTCCAAGCAATCTAGGGAGAAGTCAGAAACAAATTTTAATCAGCAGAGTGATCTGGTGAGGAGGTGGGATATAAATTCTGCAGGACAAGACGATGTTGAGTGGCTGAAGTCTTGTCAAGCCCCAGGGTATCACATCTCCACCTGCTGTTGCTTCTTAACAGAGGGCAGACTCTGGAGGCAAAGTGTCAGGGACCTAGGAACAACGTCTGGCATTGTGCCAAGCAATGCTTAATAATTTAATATTGTAAGACTCATGCAACATGTATTTGTTGACCTCCTACTATGCGCCAGAAAGACTGAAAAAGGCACTGATTTCATGCAATGGCAAGTGCTACTTAGACAAGAGACAAAAGAGTCCTTGAATCGTCCCAGGCCAACATGACTGATGCTTTTCTGATGTCTTTGTGTTGGGTCGGGAAGTGTAAATAGAATTTTGAACTTGAGTAGAATTTGAAAAGGCATATTCAAAATGATTCTATTATTCTATATTTGGAAAATAAAAAATATTATTTTTATCATTAAAACAAGACCAAGTCAGACTTGATAAAATAGTCTTAGCCAGTGCAGTCACACAGAAAAGCAATAACTCTCAATAGAGGGCAAAGTTCTGGGCAAGATGCAGCAGAATCTCCAAAGGTATGTGTGCTATTTTTATACTTTTAATAAAGTGAGTCTGTGTGAAAAGAAAAATAAAAATTTAAGCATTCTATTGGGGTTATCATGTTAACCCTGGCCCTATCCACTTTCTCAGATGACATATTCTCTCCCAACCATGGTCAAAGAGCATGAGCTTCACGAGGCCAGTCAGCAGGCCTTAGATGCCCTCCCTCTTTCTTTGAGTAGCATTGTCTCCTTTCTCCTAGAAGCCGTTTATGGAAGTCAATCATACTTCTTTCCTCTGAAGGTTGTGCAAAGAAGAAAACACTTTCCTCTTAGAAACTGACTGGAGCCGACTTCGCTGGAAAATCCCCTTTGCTGGTGAATCTGTCAGAGGGTTTGCCTGGGTGTAGGGGTGCTGCAGCACTGAGCATTCCCGTGGATAAATCTGACAGGAGGAGGGCAGGGGGACTAGTTAGTGGGAGACTCCAGGGTCTCCTTCTGAAGTACCCCCAAACAGCATCTGACAGCTCCTGAAGTGTTCTAAACCTCAATCCGTGGAAAAGGAGCAAGATCAGCTTCTTCTCTTTGTCCTTAAGAAAAAAAGAGATACATTCCAGATAATTTCACCATGATGAAAGAGGAAGAACCGCTGAAGTAGCAAAGGAAATAAATTAACGCCACCTCAGCTAAAATCACACACAATTAAAACCTGGATCTGGATGTTCTTTCCTGCGTGGAGAGAGCATCTTGAAAATGACATGCATTAGTCATCCATTCCAGCCACCCTACTCAATAGGTGCAGAGACCGTTTCTGAAATTAGACGGGATGCAGAGGAGAGGGACGGGGCTCCAGGACCTGGTCCTCAGCTTTCTGTTCTCCAATCTGGAGTCCAAAAATTCCACTTCGTGACTCGAGGCATCCAGGTGAGTCAGGTTGGAAGAGGTTTCTTCCCAGGGACAATTTCACCCATCCTTTCTTCCCTAGCAGGGCCCATCAGCCATTCATGTGGACTGGCATAGCAATGACCCGAGCTCCTAGACCCTCTGCCCAGGGTCCTTGCTTGCAGTAGGTATAAGGGGTCACCCCATCATGCTTCTGCCTTCAGGCAGGTAAGTCTGGGCTCAGAGAGTGAGGAGTGTCTTCTCTTCTTCCTCCTACTTGTCTTTTTCTTTCCTTTTAAATTTTCTTCTTCCAGAAAAGAAAAAAAAAAAAAAAATCCCAGCAAAGGACATGAGTTTATTGTGTCTGAAGAAAAGAAGATAGAAATGACGCCACGGCCAAAAGGTCCCCAGGTTCCCACATACAGAGGCTGGTGGCCAGTGATGGGCTGTTCTTCATCTCCCCTGAGTTTAAAATGGGATGAAATGTGATTCGTGGCAGAAGAAGCAATAAGGATAAAATATAGGAATGAGCTTTCTGACAGTGAAGACTTTAATCCCTTTGACAAGTGGCTCTCTGGGTTTGTGGGATCTCTTTTCCATGAGTTGTGGGAAGGGAAAAAAAGAAAAAAAATAATAACCAAAAAATGGTGAGCATAGAGTCGGAGGGCCTGGGTTTGAATTTGGTGCTGGTCTCTTAGCTGGGAGACTAACCACTGTGAACCTGGTTAAGCACCAAATGAAACAAAACACTGAATGCTCCCCTCAGTGTCTGCACAAAGTCAGGGGCAAGGTGTCAAACTTTGCAAGTTGCTAAACACTCAGGCCAGCTTCTGAGGACAGGAGAACAGACCAAGATGATCAAGCCTGTAGAATCACTTATTTAAGAACAAGACTGTGCCCAAGCCACTTCTCCCTTCATTGATTTCAAAGTGCACGTGTTGGGGTCTGGGGCCCATGATGCTGGCCTTCAGATGCTGCAGCAGGGCTGGGACTAGGATGAAGTAAGCAAGGCAACTGGGGCCGAATTTTAAGGCCGGACTCACTCTCCGGGTCATGAAAGAGCAGACTCGGCACCTGAGAGTGAGTGCCGCCTTATATTTTGTACCCTAAGCTCCTTGCCTGCTTCATTCTAGTTCTGGCCCTGCTGCTCAGCCTTCTGCCTTTGCTGTTTGATGTGTTTCTGGATGGGAAGAATAGCCTTTGATGAAGCTACTGTCCCAGGGGGATAATCTGCACTCAATCATTTTCAACCGATTCACTTCTCCCTGAACCTATGGAGATGAGATGGAGAGGACAGAGCCAAAGTCACCCAATCACTAATGCTGTTTGATCCAGGAAGCGACTCAGACACTTAACCCTTCCCCACCCCTCAGCCCTGAACACTCCTGGGCTTTACCCACCCGGAGGCTAGGGGTTATGTGGGGCAGGAGGATGTAGGGGACGAATCTGTTCCACATACTGAGAATTTATGGGAAAATCTGGCATGAACTAAGTCCTCTGCTGGGCACTCTGGGGAAATGGTATGGATGATACAGTTTCTTGGTGGGGTTTATAATTTAAGTGGGGAAGTCGGATATAGTAAGATAAAAAAATTATCTAGACGAAGTGCAAATGACTGCAAATAAACAGAGAAGCCTAAGCCAAGACTATTCCTGCAGAAGAGAAAGGGAGAAAAGAGATCAGAATCAGGAGTGAATGGGGGAACACTTCCCAAAGGAGCTGAGTTTTCTCTGTGGTTTATAAATAGTATTCCTCAAAGTGTGGACCTTCGACTAATTGTATCAGAATTACCTGGAAGCTGGTTAAGAAATGCAGCTTCCTGAGACCCACTGCAGATGAACTGAATCTGGGAGTGGGACCCAAGAATCCTCATTTCAACCAGCTCCCTAGGTGGTTCCTCCGCCCACAGTTTCAGAAGCACTAGTTTAGAAAGCAAACATAGACCCAGGAGGTGGCTACTGGCTGATCTTTCGATATCCTTATGAGCTCTAAGATATGTGTTGGAATTAATTCAAATATTGAAAGTAAGACCATACAGACTTCCTTCTTTGAGAGAAAATAAGAAGGGGAAAAGAGGGCTCAGAGACAGTGCAAAGAGACAAGGACAGGATGAGGACACTTGCAGACCCGGTTTCTTGCCATGTGAACCATTTCGGAAATGAGATGTTCAGAAATGACTAGAAGCTGGTTGGGAAAGAAGACAATCAACAGCAATAATACAAAATAGAAAGGCTGGATTTGGGTAAATACTTTGTTCTTAACATGCACATACTACATGAGTATCTTATTTTCAGATGTTGGGTCATGGTTTGATAGTGACCCATGGTAAGAAATACAGTGAACACTATGATGCAGTAAGCACGTATACAATTACACAACACTGAAATGCAAGTCTTAATGAAATATGTTCTATTTCTTCTCTTTTCTTGTTAATACTTGCTGCTGCAACCCACCAATGAGTCTTTACCCACAGCATGAAAAACATTGAGTTGGACGGGGGACGGGTGATGAGCATTTATGGACAAAGTCCTCTTGACAGTCTGTAGGTTGCACTGAGGTGAGTCAAAAGTCAAATAAAGAGGTCCTTGAAGGTGCCTGGCACTTTACTCTTAGGAAGCCTATTCTCTTCTCCTGTCTTCAAGTGGTTTTTCAAGAATTTCCTCCAGAAAGCCTTTCCATATCAGCCTCACCCAACTTCAAGTACTCCAAGCCCTCTCAATGTCTCCCATTCCTGGTGAGACGTGCACTTCAGAGTCTCCAGAGGTACCCACAAATGATGCTGCCTGGTTGATCATGTTCAGATGAGCATGGCACACAAAATCCTTGTCCTCTAGCTTCAAACCTTGGAGAGCCTCCCTCTAGAGTGCTCACTCAGGCTCTCTGTGTCAGGTGGGGGTAGGGGGGCTTTGGGGCAGGGAAAGGGAGTAATCTCTCCAGTCTTCTCCATGCCTCCCTCCTTCCAACATAGCATTTCTCCCAGGAATCTTTTGAATACTCTAAATTAAACCACAGGGGATTTGGCTACCATGTTGTCCAGTTTAACTGTTTTATATACGCAAATCTAATTTAAGAATTACACAGTACAGATGTATCATTCACTCTTGGTTAAATATGGTGTTTATGGTGTCTATGTTTCTTCCTACAAAAAAACTGGGCACCAGGAACTTGGTGAAGAATGTAATTTCCATTATCACATTGTTTCTGGGCAAAGACATCCAACCTACATCATTTTTACCTGCAGTGCCTTTTCCAAGAATATAACCCAAGATAAATTTGGGTACTCCCTGTAGTTCCAGCAACTCTGCTATCTGCAGTGTTCTCCTGCCTTGTTGATTCTCTATATTCCATTAGTATCCGTGGATCTTGGGAGTTTCCTAAGGACAGAGGCCAAAAACAGATCTGGGCTTTGGAGGGTCCTCTTTAAAAATGGAACACAAAATTACAAATGCAAAATTAGGTACAATGGTGAATAATTATTTAAAACTAGAAAGAAGATCACAACAATTTACATGAGTCTTGGAAATTCACCTACAGAGCTTAAAAAAAAAAAAGTGGATTCCCAGGACTGCTGAGTCTGATTCTGGGGCAGGATCTGTGAGTCTGCATTTGTACTTAGGTGAGTCTTAAGCATGCAAAGCTTGAGGCTCACTGTTCTAGGCCAACACTCTCTGCTTAGCTGGGACCCTGGTGGGGCATCCTCAGTAACTACAAAGGCCCCATCCTGGCTCTCCTGAGTCTGCACCCAGCCGTGCAGGGACCCCTCTCCCCCCAGATGGAGGCCGCACCACATTCCCAGCCTCTCTTCTCTAAAATGGCTCATCTGCCAGCCTCCGGGGGCAACCTTCTCCTTTCTGCCCCCACCACGCAGTCAGCACGCCTCCCAGTTCAGTGCCCTGACCCCTAAAATAAAGAGCCAAATTGGCCCAAGGATTATTTCTACGTATGTGTAATCCCAGCATTCCTCTTCCAAGACTCACTCTGGGGTCACTGAGTCCCAGGCTTCCTGGTATGAAATTGTATGTGACTCAGCCCAGAGATTAAATTTTGAGGGTGAAAGGTCAAAAACAGGACCATTAAATCCTCTGGGTGATTAATTACCTAAGAGCTTCCCAAGGACTGTGAATTGAATCCACATCTTTCCCCAGTAAAGTATCTGGCCCAGAACGGCAGCCATGGGAGCTGGGTTGAGAGAGAGAGAGAGACACCTGCCTTTTACTGAGTACCGACCAGTGGCAGACACCACGCTCACCACAGAACACGCGTGATCCTCTTACATCTCACAACAATCGTACACATATGAATCAATACCCTTACTGCCATCCTCATATTAAAGAAGCGTTCAGCGGTTGGACCTCGCTGTTGGACGGCCCTGGGGCAGCTCTCGCTCCATTCTGCACTACTTCTGCAAATATCGAGCCTTATTTTTCTCCTGTCTCCCAGCCTGAGTCCTAGGGTTGATGGAATTTTAAGGAGCTAGAACATGCATGCGCTTAGCACCATTCCTTACATGTAGTAGGAGCTCAACAAGTGTCAACTGTTAGTACTTGAATTCATATTTTTCACACAGGAAAGAATTGGCGCTCAGAGAAGTTTGTAATTTTCCTAATGCAACACAGAGTAAGTGGCTAAGCAGAATTTCAAAACCAGATCTTTCAGGCTAGAAAACTCATGCTGTTTCTTCAACCCCACTGGGTTATGAGAAATTTGGGGTCAGTTCAAGAGAAGACCTACCCCATCCTCTCCCCACGGTGCAATGCAATTCCCTTACTCCTTATCTAACTTATGTCTAACAGGGTCTGCCACTCAGAAATCTGCCATTTGACAAATGTTACTTGCTTTTACCTCATTTATTCTTTTGGTAATCAGGTATTGAGCATGTACTACAAGGTTCTGGTCTCGGTGCTGTGCAGGACAGACTTCCAGAGGCTTACCCTTTGGGAGGAAGATAAGATACATCTAGGTGTTGGGAAGCTGGGGTGCTTGAGGGAGGGTTCCAGACCCTCGATCTGGTCCTGAAAGGACTGGTCAAATCTTTTTTTCTTCACTGTCGGTCTGTATATATCGACACTTGCCCTCAGGCTGGAATGGTGGCTCTGCTGAATTAATAAGGGACACAAATGCTCAGACTCAAAAGCCTGGAGTCAAGCTTTGACCCCTTTCACTTAATTAGCCAGTTTCAAAATTCTGCCAAGTTTTCCTTACAAAGGACCATTGCATTTACTCTTCCTCGTTCATTCGCATTGCTCCCCTCACCCTTATTCCTGCCCCAGCCTTCTCACTAGCTTCCCATCTTCTGCCTCTTTCATCCCAAATCACTTATGCACTGGGTCACAGCTAAACTGCTGAGCCAAGCAATTCCCGCACTTCATCAGCCGCTCCCACTCTGCATGCCCAATATGGCACAGTAGCAAGAGCACTGACTCTAGATCTTCCTTAAACTTTCTGAGCCTCCATTCACCTGTCTGTTGAATGGCGGTAATAATTAACTCTAATGATAAAATGAGAAAGACATGTGAAAGGGCTTGGCATAGAAGGGCCCTGTAAATTCCCTCCCTTTCCCCCTACCCTCCAGACAGCCCATTCTGCTATGCTTTCCTCCACTTTCATATCTTTACTGGTCCCTATTTTCTCTGCTTGTTCAAATCCTCTCCCTCTCTCCCTCTATCTGGGCTCAGCTTGAAGCTCAACTACGTAAAACCTTTCATGAATAACCCTAGCCCATAATGGCTTTTTCCTTTCTGTATTTCTATGGCACTTTTATTGCCATGAAATGTTAAAATTTGTTTCCTATCGTTCCACCTTGTCTCTCTAAGCTCTTGGTGGCTATTATGCCCCACTGCGGGGGTGGAGTATAGGGGGGTTGGGAGTGCTTCAGGAAGTACAGTGGGAACTTAATATATGCTTAATACATACTGAATATATGAAGGCAAGAGCCACCTCTGTGCAGAGAATGCCACAGATCTTCAAGGTGACTGACCTTATGAAAGCCTCTAGTCACAGCAGTCACCTCTGCTTGTGCCCCTGGGAAAGACAGGGCTAGAAAGATCTGTCCGTGTTCTGTCTGGGGCTCAGCTCACAGGAGGCAGTGTGCTCATGCATCGTGAAGGAAGGAGCCCAGGGATGCCTACTCCTACAGAGCTCCCCACACCTTGAGCTCCATCGCACCCATTCACCTATCCCTGGTTCTGTAGGCTCTGTCAAGACCATCAAAGGGGTGAAGCCTATCATGGAGCTCAGGTTGTTGTGTCCATTTTGAGTGGTCCAGGCTGAAGGCCCTCTAAACCTTTCCTGCAGCAGCAGACCCACTCTCCTGAGCCCCCACTCATGGCAGCGACCCAGCCTTTCCAAGCCACCAGGCAGCAGCCCATCACCCACCTTCAGAAAGGGTCAGCATATGCTTTCCTGCCCTAATATCCACAACCCCCAGTCTGTAGGGTGAGACCCTCCAAAGTCAAGCCCCTGCCTGAGTGGACCTGCCAGTTCCTACTTCAGACATAGATTATCATCCTTTCTTGAAGGCTAAGATGGGCTCTTCCAGAATGCCAGAGATGCCTGGCTCAGGGAGCAATGCAGGAAGGCATGAGAACCCAGAGGGGTATTCCACTTCAAACTAGGGTGAGAAGTGCCTGTGCCCATGGACAAATTCTAACCCACCTATCACCTTTCCTAGTCCTCTGTTGACTCAGGGTGGGAGCATCATGCAAAGCAAAATGTGGTCTTGAGGTGCCTGCTGGGCCTATCGGCCG
>PVIY010011287.1:8955-65990 GCA_004026745.1 Myrmecophaga tridactyla | reverse complement strand
TTACATTTCACTATTATTATACACTCTAGGCATTCCTAGATTATACCATCTCAATCTTTAACATCTATCATTCTTTCTGATTTCATTTATGTCCCCAGCCCTCCTCCCTCTATCTTTCTCACATGCAGCTTCATTCAGTGTTTTAACATAATTATATTACAGTTAGGTAGTATTGTGCTGTCCATTTCTGAATTTTTGTATCCAGTCCTATTGCACAGTCTGTATCCCTTCAGCTCCAATTACCCAATATCTTACCCTATTTCTATCTCCTGATGGTCTCTGTTACAAACAAAATATTCCAAGTTTATTCACCAATGTCAGTTCAAATCAATGAGACCATACAGTATTTGTCCTTTAGTTTTTGGCTAGTCTCACTCAGCATATTGTTCTCAAGGTCCATCCATGTTGTTACATACTTCATAAGTTTATTCTGTCTTAAAGCTGCATAATATTCCATCGTATGTATATACCACAGTTTGTTTAGCCACTCATCTATTGATGGACATTTTGGCTGTTTCCATCTCCTTGCAATTGTAAATAATGCTGCTATAAACATTGGTGTGCAAATGTCCGTTTGTGTCTTTGCCCTTATGTCCTCTGAGTAGAGACCTAGCAATGGTATTGCTGGGTCATATGGCAATTCTATATTCAGCTTTTTGAGGAACCGCCAAACTGCCTTCCACAGTTGTTGCACCATTTGACATTCCCACCAACAGTGAATAAGTGTGCCTCTTTCACCACATCCTCTCCAGCACTTGTCATTTTCTGTTTTGTTGATAATGGCCATTCTGGTGGGTGTGAGATGATATCTCATTGTGGTTTTGATTTGCATTTCTCTAATGGCCAGGGATGTTGAACATCTCTTCATGTGCCTTTTGGCCATTTGTATTTCCTCTTCTGAGAGTTGTCTGTCCAAGTCTTTTTCCCATTTTGTAATTGGATTGGTTGTCTTTTTGTTGTTGAATTGAACAATCTCTCTATAAATTCTGGATACTAGACCTTTATCTGATATGTCATTTCCAAATATTGTCTCCCATTGTGTAAGCTGTCTTTTTACTTTCTTGATGAAGTTCTTTGATGTGCATATGGTTTTACTTTGCTGTGTATATAGTGTATATAGTGGAAGGACACATCCTAATTTACATGTAGCATTCTAGATGTGAAAGAGGTTACCAGTGTATGACAAATATTGTTGGCAAACTAATATATCTAGTACATTTTGTGTTAAAATTCCTAGCAAAAAAATGTCTTCTGAGATTTTGAGTATTGTAGCCCCCATGGTTGGAGGAGAAGGGATAAAAAGGAAAGGTTCTAGACCAGAATTTTCTTGTTTAGAAGTCACTTTCAGATAAACTGTTGTTACATACGTACAGTTTATTCAATATTGCTCTGTATATAGTGGACAAACTAAATCCTTATTTGAAACATCTAGTTCGTCTAGATGTTTAGAAGTGTATGTTAAAAGTAGAAGTAGTAAATATTACTTTGTAAATATTATTTTGCTCATATTCATAGGACATAGTATCTTTTGGAAATGGAATTGTTAAACCACCACTGTGAGCAATATACTGCTGTCTATGTACTCATTCAGTGGTTTGAAGAAGGCAGGCGGGAAGCAATTACAAAAGGTAATATGCTAGTGTGTTCAAACTTTTTCTGTATGGTCTGTGCATTTTGTTTGGCTGTATATATAGTGTATATATTGGCAAATCAACCCTAGTTTTGCAATATCTAGTCTGCAGATGTTAAAGAGGTTGCATGACAAAGTAGAGTTAGTAAAATTAGCATACTTGGTGTTGAAATTCTTTGGAAAGTTTGTCTTCTGCAAATGACTTTTGGATGTGAATCTATTCAACCATCTCTAAGCATTACATTTGCCTGTACTTGTCTGCCGAATTGGTGATGGAGAAAAATGAGGAGAGAATTGTTTGTGGCCAAGATGGTCATGTTCAGGAGATACCTCAGATTATAACCGTTGTGATGTGTGTGTAGTTTTTTCTTTGTTTTTAACAATGCTATGTTTACAGTGGACAAGTAAGTTCTTATGTGAAATATCTAGTCTTTCTAAATGTTTATAAGTGCTTGATGTGTTTAAAAACAGAAACAGTAGGATAACACTATAAATAGCTTTTAAACATTGATGGGAAATATTGTCTTTGGGAATGGAACTGTTAAACTACCTCTGAAATTATACTCCCATATTTGTTCATTGGTTTGAGGGAGGAGGGAGGGAAGAAATGGCAAAAGGGGCTTTGCTAGTGTGTACGAGAAAATTTCTCGTGTGTTATGGGAATTCATTTAACTTTAATGTATTGTACATATACTGCAGAAATGAGTCCTAATTTTTATAATATCTAGACTGTAGATATTAAAGAGGTCACTAACATATGTCAGAAAGAGAGTTAGTTAATACATTTTGTGCATTTTGTGTTAAAATTTATGGAAAGACTGTCTTCTGAAACTGACTTTTGGAAATGAAATTGTAAAACTACATCTAAGTGACGTGTGTGTATAACTCATCCATTGGGTTTATGGTGGCAAGAAGGAATTGGGAGAAATGAAGACCAAAATGCTTGCATTTAGAAGACAGTTTCATATATAACCATTGTTATATGTGTGTAGTTTAATCAACACTACTGTATAGATAGTGGACAAATGTAAGTCCTTATTTGAAACATCTAGTCTTTCTAGGTGTTTAGAAGTGCACAAAGTATGTTAAAAGTAGATGTAGTAATGGGGGAACAAATGTTAAAATAAAAAAAAGTAGACGTTGTAAAATAACACATTTTGTAGATATTGATTTGATATTGCATATGAAATATCTTTTGGAAATGGTCAAACCACTTCCCAGAGCAGTACATATTCTGTTTGTGTTTTTCAAGGAGGAGAGAGAAGGAAGCATCAAGGGCTCTATGCCAGTAAGTCTATAGTTGGTCAAGATAAACGATCATCCTATATGTTCTGTGCATTTTGTTTTACTTTACTGGTTATATAGTGGACAAATGAGTCCTAGTTTTTTCATCATGTAGTCTTTCTAGATGTTAAAGAACTTGCAGTATATGACAAAAGTAGAGTCAGCAAACTAATAAATCTTGTAAATTTTGTGTTAAAATTTATAGGGAAGACTTTGTTATGAAAATCACAGAATTTTACTTGTAGAAGCAAAATGGTTTAAAAATACCCTCTAAGCATTGCAGATGTAGCCACTGGGTTGATAGACGTGAGAAGGGAAAAGGATTCTAGGTCAGAGTGTTCCTATTTAGAAGACATTTTCAGATTATATCCTTTCTCAGTATATGGGTGGTTTATTCAGTGCTACTGTGTGTATTATGTACAAATTTAAGTCCTTATTTGAAATATCTAGTCTTTCTAGATGCTTAGATTTACAGAACATATGTTAAAAATGGAGTGTAAAATAATACTTTAAATATTTTTCTATTAATACATGGGATAGCATTGTTAAACTAGATGTCTAAGAGCCTTATGCTGAGGTGGGGGCAGAGAAGGAAGTGTAGAAGGAAGAGTTCTTTGCACGTGAGTTGTTAGACAAATTCAGATTGCCTGACCATTGTTCTATATAGACATTTTCATTATTGCTGTGTATTAAAGTATGTCTTAATGTCTAAAATATATTAAAAATAGAGGTAGAATGATAGTCCTTATAGAAATGTGCTTGTGTTAGTTTATAGGAAGGACTGCCTTCTGGGAGTGATCTTTACTAATCCACCTCTTGAAGCTAGATGTATTTCTGTACTTAGCCATTGAAATGGTGAAAGAGGAAGAATAGGAAGGACAAAGAAAAGGGCTCTTTGCTAGTATCTCTATATCTAGAAGACAGTTTTGGATTAAAACCATTGTTCTATGTGCATTTTTTGTAAAATACCTATGTTTACTGTGGATAAGATTCTTTATTTCATAACATCTAAGTATTTTAGACATCTCGAGGTGGCAATGTGTAATAAAAAGTAGAGCTAATGAATTAATGAATTTATAAATATCATTTTGTTAATAGAATAGAAGCATCTTTGACATGGACTTGTTAAACCACCTCTGAGCAATATGTATCAGAACTTGTTCATTAGGTTGGCTGCAGAGGAACAGAAAAAAGTGCAGAGAGGGATATATGCAGATATATTCATATTTTCTGTTTTCTTGGTAATCTGAGTGGTGGGGGGGTCACAATTTCATTCTTTTTCCATGTGAATATCCTGTTGTCACAGCATAATTTTTTTTAGCTTTTTAAAAATATTTTTATTATAAACTAATGAACCAGCATACCAGCATTCTTGACACAATCATCCTTGACATATGAACATTCTTGACATGGTTACAAACAATGGCTCACACGATCACCATATAGTTGGGTATTCACCACCATGATAATTTTTTTGAACATTTACATCTCTCCAGAAAAAGAAAGAGAAAAATTTATACATGCCATACCCCTTACTACTCCCTTTCATTGGCCACTAATATTTCAATTTACTCAATTAATTTTAACCTTTGTTCCTCCTAACATTTATTTTTTAACCATATTTTTTACGCATCTGTCCATACCATAATAAAAGGAGCATCAGACACAAGGTTTTCATAATCACACAGTCACATTGTGAAAGCAATACCTTATACAATCATCTTCAAAAAACATGGCTACTGGAAAACAGCTCTACATTTTCAGGAACTTCCCTCTAGCCACTCTAATACATCATAAACTAAAAAGGGTATATCTATATAATGCGTAAGAATGATCTCCGGGATAACCTCTCAACTCTGTTTGAAATTTCTCAGCCACTGACACTTTATTTTGTCTCATTTCTCTCTTCCCCCTTTCGGTCAAGAAGGCTTTCTCAATCCCTTGATTCTGAGTCCCAACTCAGTCTAGGATTTCTGTCCCACATTGCCAGGGAAGTTTATATACCTGGGAGTCATGTCATATGTGGAGAAGGGGAGGGCAGTGAGTTTGTTTGCCATGTTGGCTGAGAGAGAGGCCACATCTCAGCAACAAAAGAGGTTCTATGGGGGTGACCTTTAGGCTTAATTTTAAGTAGGCTTAGCCTAGCCTTTGCAGGGATAAGTTTCATAGGAATAAAACCTAAGATTGAGGGCTTGGCCTATTGATTTTGTTGGCCCCACTGCTTGTGAGAATATCAGAAATTTTCCAAATGGGAAAGTTGAATTTACTCCTTTCTTGCTATTCCCCCAAGGGGACTTTGCAAGTACTTCTTTATTTACTGTTCAAATCACTCTGGGATTTATTGGGCCATCACAATAACCTGGACAAACCTATGAAATCTCGTGTCCTATTCAAGATTCCATGTACTTATAGTGTTCAATTAAACTGTCCATATAAGTTAAATTAGGAAATGCACTGGTCAAAATGTAAATTTTATACCAAATAAACATTTCTTGCTTTAGTCTCACACAAAAGTTGAAGTTTTAAAGTATGAATGACCATCTATTTTCAACACTCTGCAATACTGATATTCCTTTGTTCTTCCTCATGCAAAAACATTTTTTAATTTGTTCATTTAATTATTTTCATCATACATTCTAGGCACTCCTATATTATACCATCTCAGTCTTTATCATCTATCTTTTCTTCTGGTTTCATATGCACCCTTAACCCTCCTCCCTCTATCATTCTCACATTCAGCTTCAATCAGTGTACTTACATTATTATGCTACAATCAGGTAGTATTGTGCTATCCATTTCTGAATTTTTACAACCAGTCCAGTTGCACAATCTGTATCCCTTCAGCTCCAATTACCCAATCTCTACCCTAGTTTTATCTCCTGATGACCTGTGTTCTTAACTGAAATTCTCCAAGCTCACTTATTAATGTTAGTTCATATCAGTGAGACCATATAGTATTTGTCCTTTTGTTTCTGGCTAATCTCACTCAGCATAATGTCTTGAAGGTCCATCCATGTTAATTACATGCTTCAAGACTTTATTCTGCCTTACAGCTGCATATTACTCCATTGTATGTATATGCCAAAGCTTGTTTAGCCACTCGTCTGTTAATGGACATTTGGGCTGTTTTCATCCCTTGGCAATTGTAAATAATGCTGCTATAAACATTGGTGTACAAATGTCTGCTTTTGTCCTTGCCCTCATGTCCTCTGAAAAGATATCTAGCAATGGTATTGCTGGATTATATGGCAATTCCATACTTGTTTTCCTGAGGAACCACCAAACTGCCTTCCACAGTGGTTGTACCATGTTACATTCCCATCAACAGTGGATAAGTGTTGCAGCATCATTTCTTGAACTTTTAGGGGTGTGTGGGAGTGCATGGGCTGGGAGTCAAACCCAAGTTTCCCACATGGCAGGCAAGAATTCTACCACCAAACTACCCATGCAATTCTCTTATTTCCATTTTGATATAACCATTGTATGTGCACATCTCTTGGCTGTATAGGGAAATGTTGTTAAATAACTCAATGGAGACATACCTTGATATTACTTTGATATAGAACTGTTCTAGTTTGCTAGCTGCCAGAATGCAATATACCAGAAACAGAATAGGTTTTAAAAAGAGGAATTTAATAAGTTACTAGTTTACAGTTCTAAGGCCTAGAAAATGTCCCAATTAAAACAAGTCTATAGAAATGTCCAACCAAAGGCATCCAGGGAAAGATACCTTGGTTCAAGAAGGCCGATGAGGTTCAGGGTTTCTCTCTCAAGTGAGAAGGCACATGGCAAACATAGACAGGGCTTCTCTCTCAGCTGGAAGGGCACATAGCAAACACGGCATCATCTGATAGCTTTCTCTCCTGGCTTCCTGTTTCACAAAGCTCCCCAGGAGGTGTTTTCCTTCTTCATCTCCAAAGGCCACTGGCTGGCGGACTCCTTCCTCACCTGAAAAGGCATGTGGCAAACATGGGGTCATCTGCTAGCTTTCTCTCTAGGCCTCTTGTTTATGAAGTTCCCTGGGAGGGGTTTTCCTTCTTCATCTCCAAAGGTCACTGGCTGGTGGACTCTCTGCTTCTCATGGTTATGTCATTCTCTGTTCTCTCAGAATCTCTCCCATCCTCCTAAATGTTTCCTCTTTTATAGGATTCCCATAAACTAATCAAGACCCACCTGAACAACCATTATTAATTGAGCCACATTCCAGGGAGATTATCTAATTACAGTTTCAAATATACAGTACTGAATAGGGATTAGAAGAAACAGCTGCCTTTTTATAAAGTGGGATTAGGATTAAAACATGGCTTTTCTAGGGTACATACATCCTTTCAAACCAGCACATTCCAACCTCTGGACCCTGAAAAAGACATTTTTTTCCATATATAAAATACATTCATTCCACCACAATATCAGAAATCCTTAAACCATTTTAGTAGCAATATAAATGAAATACAAAGTTAGAAACAGTACAAACTCCTATCAAAGTTAGTTACAGGCATGGTCTTTTCTAAGGCAGAATTATTCTCTGGCTCTGTGAAGCTCAGAATAAGGTATTTGCTGCCAACATACAAAGGAGAAACAATCATAGGGTACATATATTCATTTCCATAGAGGGGAAGGAACATAGGGGTCACTGGACTCATACAGCTTCAAAAACCCACAGGGCAAAGTCATTAGATTTCAAAGTCTGAGAGTCATTTTTCTTCAGGGCTTTAGAAAACATCAATCCCACTCTTTCCAAGGTCCTATCCAGAGGCCTGCCTCTCTCCAAATGCAATCTTGGGGGATATTGAGGAGACCACCTTTTTCTTGGCTCCACCCTCTCCAAGGATTGGGCTTCACCCAGGCTCTCTGCCTTCTCTATAGCACATGCTCAATCCCTCCATGTGGTGGCAGCCAGGCTTTCCCCAAACCCCAAGGAATGTGCTTCACCCTCTCCAAGGCCTGAGGCAGTATGACTCTTCCACTGCAATGAGGTGGAAGGCCCATCCTCTGCCTTTGGGGCAAACTCACCCTCTCCATGTGCTTGGGTGGGTCTGCTCTCCTGGCCAGAGGCTTCTTGACTTCAGACGTCAGCCTCCATGGCTTTACTTCTGAAGTTATTTTTCCTCCAATCTATCACTTCTCTGAGCCCCGCAGTCCAGACTGGCAGTGGCTTTGTTTATACAGGTCCCACAGTACTCTCACTGGCTTTCTGTGTAGTAGCTCTGGATCATGCCCATCAGACATAAAGAATTTCCACAAATCCTTCCTGGATAACTCCATGTCCAATCATGGCTTTCTCTAAAATGGCTGACTGGTTTCATATTTGGCCAGATCTTCATGTGGGGCACTATTCTCTGGGATCTCCCTTCCTGGAAGCCCAGAATTTTCCAGAACATCAATTTCTGGTTTCTTTGTGTGCAAGAGTTCAGTTTTCAGTTTATCTCATTCCTGTCACATTTCACTATAAACTGTCAGGAGAAACCAGGCTGCACTTTCCACATTTAATTTGGATATCTCTTCTGCTAAAATATCCAAGTTCATGGCTTTTATAATCTGCCTTCCAGTCAAAGCCAGTAGTCAACTTTGCCAGATTATCTGCAATTTTAAAACAAGCCTCACTTTCCTTCCAGTCTATAATAACACATACCTCATTTCTGTCTAAGACTTTATCAGAAGTGTCTCTAGAGTCCACATTTCTACCAACAGTCTCTTCAAAGCATTCTAGATCTTCTCTGTTAAGCTTCTCACAACTTTTCCAGAATCTTCCCCTTATCCATTTAAAAAGCTATTCCAATGTGTTTGGTATTTGCAAACTGCAGCAGCACCCCACTCTCCAGTACCAAAATCTGTTCTAGTTTGCTAGCTGCCGGAATGCAATATACCAGAAATGGAATGGCTTTTAAAAAGGGGACTTTAACAAGTTACTAGTTTACAGTTCTAAGGCTGAGGAAATGTCTAATTAAAGGCATCCAGAGAAAGATACATTGGTTCAAGAAGGCCGACAAAGTTCAGGGTTTCTCTCTCAAGTGAGAAAGCACATGGAGAACATAGTCAGGGCTTCTCTCTCAGCTGTAAGGGCACATGGCAAACATGGCATCATCTGCTAGCTTTCTTTCCTGGCTTCCTGTTTCATGAAGCTTCCCAGGAGGCATTTTTCCTTCTTCATCTCCGAAGGTCGCTGGCTGGTGGACTCTGTGGTTCTCTAAGACTGCGGCTCTGCTTGTCTCTGCTGCAGCTTTCTCATTGTTCTCAAGAGGCATTCTCTCCAAAAAAAGTCTCCTCTTTTATAGGATCCATCTGCTGCAGTTAACTACTCTCCTTTTGAGAAACAGCTTTGGGCCTGCTACTGGGCCTTAGTAGAGACTGAACACTTAACCATGGGCCACCAAGTTACCATGAGACTTGAATTGCCTATCATGAGCTCAGTGTTGTCTGACCCACCAACCCATAAAGTTGGGTGTGCACAGCAGCACTCCATTGTAAAATGGAAATGGTATATATGAGATAGGGCCAGAGTAGGTCCTGAAGGCACAAGTAAGTTACATGAAGAAGTGTTCCAAATGCCCATGGTCTGCACTCCTGCCACATTACCTTCTCTTTCTCAGACCACAGCTATGGCCTCTTGGAGAGTTCCTTAAGTGAATTGACCGAGGAAGGGAAAACTCAGGCCTGGCTTATAGATGGGTCAACATGATATGCAGGTATCACCCAAAAGTGGACAGCTGCAGCACTACAACTCCTTTCTAGGATGTCCCTGAAGGACAGTGGTTAGTGAAAATCCTCCCAGTGCACAGAACTTTGAGCAGTGCACCTGGTTGTTCATTTTGCTTGGAAGGAGAACTGGCAAGAGGTGTGTTTTGTACACTGACTCATGGGCTGTTGCTAATGGTTTGGCTGGATGGTCAGGGACTTAGAAAGAGCATGATTGGAAGTTGGTGACAAAGAGGTCTGGGGAAGAGGTGTGTGGTCAGACCTTTCTGAGTAGGCTAAAAACATGAAGATATTTGTGTCCCATGTGAATGTGCACCAGAGGGTGACTTCAGCAGAGGAAGGTTTTAATAATCAAGTGGATAAGATGACCCATTGTGTGGATACCAGTCAGCCTCTTTCCCCAGCAACTCCTGTCATTGCCCAATGGGCTCATGAACAAAGTGGTCATGGTGGTAGGGATGGAGGTTATTCATGGGCTCAGAAACATGGACTTCCACTCACCAAGGCTGACCTGGCTACACTACTGCCAAGTGCCCAATCTGCCAGCAGCAGAGACCCACACTCAGCCCCCAAAATGGTACCATTCCCTTAGGTGATCAGCTGGTACATGGTGGCAGGTTGATCACATTGGACCACTCCCTTCATGGAAGGGGCAGTGATTTGTTCTAACTGGAATTTACACATACTCTGTATATGGGCTTCCTTTCCCTGCATGCAATGCTTCTGCCAAAACTACCATTCATGGCCTAATGGAATGCCTTATCCATCATCATGGTATTCCACACAGCATTGCTTCTGATCAAGGAATCACTTCACAGCAAATGAAGTGTGGAAATGGGCACATGCTCATTGAATTCTCTGGTCTTACCATGCTCCCCACCATCCAGAGGCAGCTGGATTGATAAAACAGTGCAATGGTCTTTGAAAACTCAATTATGTTGCCTACTAGGTGGCAATACCTTGAAGGGCTGGGGTAATGTTCCCCAATAAGCTGTGTATGCTCTGAATCAGCATTTGCTGTATGGTGCTGTTTCTCCTATAGCCAGGATCCATGGGTCCAGGACCAAGGTGTAGAAATGGGAGCAGCACCACTCACTATTACCCCTAGTGATCCACTAAGAAAATGTTTGCTTTCTGTCTCTGCAACCTTGAGCTCTGCTGGTCTACTGGATTTTAGTCCTAAAAGGTGGAGTGCTTCCACCAGGAGAAACAACAATGATTCCATTGAACTGGAATCTAAGACTGCCACCTGGTCACTTTGGGCTACTCATGCCCCTGGGTCAACAAGCCAAGAAGGGGATCACATTATTGGCTGGGGTGATTGACCCTGGCTATCAGGGGGAAATAGGACTGTAACTACACAATGGAGGTAAATAAGAGTTTTCCTGGAATATACAAGATCCCCTACTGAGTCTTTTAGTACTACCATGCCCTGTGATTAAAATCAATAGAAAATTGCAACAACCCAACCCAGGCATGGCTACCAATGGCTCTCAAACTTCAGGAATGAATGTTTGGGTCACCCCACCAGGCAAAGAACCACGGCCCACTGAAATGTTTGTTGAGGGTAAAGGGAACATGGAGTGGGTAGTGGAAGAAGGTAGTGATAAACATGAACTATGACCACGTGATCAGTTAACAGAAATGACTGTAATGCTGTTTTGTTCATGTATTACTATTTAGTTGTAAGATATCAAGTTTAAGAATGAATATTATTCAAGGACCTGCACCCTTCTGGAGAGATTTAATGTTTCTGGTTATATGTAGGACAGTTGAGTATTGTTAGGTGAGGAAAAAAATGTGTCTGTTATTGTTTCTATTTGGAGATTAAGTATGGTTTAAGGTGATATGTACAGCTGCCAAATTGACAAGGGGTGGACTATCATGGTCAGGCTCATGTGTAAACTTGGCCAGGTGGTGGTGCCTGTTTGTCTGGTCGGGCAAGTGCTAGCCTGTCTGTTGCTATGAGGACATTTCATGGACTCAAATCATGATCACACTGGCTACATCCATGGCTGATTGCATTTTTAATCAAATTGTAAAGGGGGTGTCTTCTGCAATGAGTGGTACTTAATCTAATCACCAGAGGGCTTTTAAGGAGGTTTCAGAAGAGACAGTCACTCTCCCTGCTTCAGCCAGTCAGCCTCTCCTGAGAGTCTGTTAAGGACTTCATCAGAGTCACCAACTTGTGGCTTGCCCTACAGACATTGAACTCTACATTCCCATGGTTATGTGAGATGCTTTTATAAATTTTATATCTATGGATATCTCCTGCTGATTCTGCTTCTCTAGAGAGCTCTAGCTAATACACCAGCCAAGAATTTAATACCCAGTGAGACTGTCTTTCAAAAATGAGGGAGAAATTAAGACATTCCTAGATAAACAGAAGCTGCAATAATTCATCACCACTAGATCTTCCCTATATGGACTGATAAAGGGAGTTCTTCAAACTGATAGAAAAGGACACTAAATGATGGATTGAAGTGGCATAAAGAAATAAAGACATCCAGTAAAGGTAATTATATAGCTAATTATAAATGCCAGTATTGTTGTATTGTAATTTTTTGGTATGTAACTCCACTTTTTACTTCTTACAAATTCTAAAATGCAATGCATAAAAATTCATGAAAAATCTATGGTTTAGGAAATAAAATGTATAAAAATATAATCTGTAAAAAAGTTTTTAAAAAGATGGGAAGAAGAAGGGGTATGGGAACAGTATATATACATGCTACTGAAGATATGTTGGTATCAAATTTTACATGATTTTTATAGATAGAGCATTTTTAATTTAAACCTGATTGTATTAGTTGGGGTTCTCTACAGAAACAGAATCAACAGGAAATATTCATAAATATAAATTTATAAAAGTGTCTCACATAACCATGGGAACATAGAGTCCAAAATCTAGTAGACCAGCAGAGCTCAAGGTTGCAGGCACAGAAAGCAAACATTTTCTTAGTGGATCACTAGGGGTAATAGTGAGTGGGTAATAGTGCTGTTCCCATTGCTACACCTTGGTTCCTGGACCCATGGATCCTGGCTATAGAAGAAACAGCACCATACAGCAGATGCTGATTCAGAGCACACACAGCTTCCTGGAGAACATTACCCCAGTCCTTCAAGGTATTGCCACCTAGTTGGCACCAAAATTGGGTTTTCAAAGGCCGTTACACTGTTCTATCCATCCAGCTGCTTCTGGGTGATGGGGAACATGGTAAGACCAGAGAATTCCATGAGCACATGCCCATTTCCACACTTCATTTGCTGTGAAGTGTGTTCCTTGATCAGAAGCAATGCTGTGTGGAACACCATGACAATGGATAAGGCATTCTGCAAGCCCACGGATGATAGTTTTGGCAGAAACATTGCATCCAGGGAAAGCAAACCCATACCCAGAGTATGTGTCTGTTCCAGAACAAATCACTGCCCCTTCCATGAAGGGAGTGGTCCAATGTAATCAACCTGCCACCATGTAGCCAGCTGGTCACCTTGGGGAATGGTGCCATATTGAGGGCTGAGTGTGGGTCTTCAGTCTGGCTATAGGTCTGGAAGAAATGAGGGGTGATGGGGGTGGGTCATGAAAAGACTTAAAAGTATCTACCAAGCCATTTGCTTTAGGGCATTCATTTGCAGTTTCATCTGGTGAAACAGGAATAATCTCTCTAGAGCTAATCTCTTCAGGTGGAGGTTGGGTGGCCATCTCCTCAAGGCAGACTGGAGATGGGGCAGCTATGTCCTCAGGGCAGACTATTACAGGGTTATCTAGAGAAGATTCAGCATAACCTAGGGTTTTAACTTTACACCCAACATCATTATCAATCCGTATGTCACATCCCACTTCAGGATCCCACTCCTTTCCAATCAATGCCCTCACTTTAATGGCAGACACCATGCAACATTGAGATTTCAGTTTATATTGTAAAGTTGTTATTCTAACAATAAGATTCTGAGTTTGATTTTCGGAGATCTCAAGTCTATGGCTACAGGAAATAAGATTGTCCTCAGGACACTCACAGAAATGTCTACATCTATCAGATGGTGCTTAAGCTTCTCATTTGAAGCCTTAACCCCATCCCTTTCACTCATTAATGTATATAGTGTATCTAACAACAACCAGCCAACTTCTCTATACTCCCTATTTCCACAAAATAAATGTGTCAGAAACATTATCCCTAAGAGCCTGGTTTCATACAAGTGAAGCATTAGAAGACTCGAATGGTGATATTTTGACTATCTCTTTTATCAACTCACTCCATGGATTGGCAATGTCATTCTGATAATGGGAATCAGAGTCCTTAGTGCCTTTGAGTCCAGTCAGAGTAGAAAACCATTCATAAAAATCCATTTTTAAGATTCTGTTTCTTAAGAACCACTCCTGGTACCAAGTTGTATTAGTTAGCGTTCTCTAGAGAAACAGAATCAACAGGAAATATTCGTAAATATAAAATTTATAAAAGTGTCTCACATAACCATGGGAACATAGAGTCCAAAGTCTGTAGGGCAGGCTGTGAAGCTGATGATTCTGATGGAGGGACTGGATGAACTCCACAGGAGAAGCTTGCTGGCCACAGCAGGAAGAGAACCTGCCTCTTCTGAATCCCCCTTAAAAGGCTTCCAGTGATTAGATTAAGCATCACTCATTGCAGAAGACTTGGCTGATTACAAATGGAATCAGCTGTGGATGTAGCTGATGTGATCATGTGGTTTTCTTTGCTTTGTTCTATTAATGTGGCATATTACATTAATTGATTTTCCATTGAACCATATTTACATAAGTAGGATATATCTCATTTGATCATGGTGAGCAGGTCTTTGAATGTGCTGTAGAATTTGCTTTGCTAGTATTATGTTGAAGATTTCTATGTCTATATTTATAAGGGATATTGACTTGTAATTTTCTGTTATGAGGATGATGTTGGCCTTATAGAATGAGTTAGGAAGTTTTCTGTCTTTTTCAATTTTTTGGAAGAGTTTGAACAGAATTGGTGTTAGTTCTTGGAATGTTTGGTAAGATTCACCAGAAGTTATCTAGTACTGGATTTTTCCTTTCTGGGAGGTTTTTGATGATTGATTCAATCTCCTTACTTGTTATTGGTCTGGTGAGATCTTCTATATCTTCTGGAGTTAAGTGCAAATTGTTTGTGTGTTTCTAGGAATTTGTCTGTTTCACCTAGTGTGTCAGTTTTAAACTGTTGTGTACCCAGCAAAGACATATTCTTTAATCCCATTCAATATTATGGGTGGGATCTTTCTTAAAAAATATTTTTATTGAGAAATCTTCACAGACATACAGTTCATTCACAATATGCAATCAATGCCTCAATATCATCACATAGTTGTGTATTCATCAACATGATCATTTTTAGAACATTTGTATCACTCCAGAAAAAGAAATAAAAAGAAAAAACTCTTATATCCTATACTCCTTACCCCTCTATCTCATTGACCACTATTTCAATCTACCCCAATTTTTCCCCCTTGTGCTAGTTTGAATGGATTATGTTCCCTAGAAAAGCCATGTTTTAATCCTAATCCATCTTGTGGAGGCAACCATTTCTTTTAATCCCTATTCAGTACTATAGGTTGGAAACTTGACTATATTATCTCCATGGAGATGTGACACACTCAATTAATGGAGAAAAGTAATTTGACAAAATCTATCCTTCTTGATAAAAGCACTTTAAAAATAAGGAACCTCTTCAACATGATAAAGGGCATACATGAAAACCCACCACTAACATCATACTCAATGGTGAAAGACTGAAAGTTTTCCAGTAAAATCAGGATTGAGACAAGGATGCACACTGTCATCACTGTTATTCAACATTGTGTTTTGTAATTCCAGCTAGAGCAATTGGAAAAAGAGAGAGAGAGAGAGAGAGAGTGTTGAGCAATTAGGGAAAAAAAAGAGAGAGAAAAGAGAGAGAGAGAGAGAGAGTTAAAAGGCATCTAAATTGGAAAGGAGGAAGTAAAACATTTTGTATTTGCAAATGACATGATCCTTTATACAGCAAATCCAAAAATCCACAACAAAGCTACTGGAACTAATAGATGAGCTCAACAAAATGGAGGGGTACAAGATCAACATGTTAAAATCAATATTGGATCTATACACTAGTAATGAACAATCTGAAGAAGAAATCAAGAAAAAAATTCCATTTCCAATAGCATCTAAAATAAATATCTAGGTATAAAGCTAAGCAAGGATATAAATGACTGGTACCTAGAAAACTACAAAATATTGCTAAAAGAAATCAGAGAAAAACTAAATACTGGAAGGACATTCTGGATTTGGAAGAATAAATATTGATAAGATGTCAGATCTACCAAAGCAGATTTACAGATTCAATGCAATCCCAATCAAAATTCCTAAGTAATTCACTAAAAACTATTGGAACAAATAAATGAATTCAGTAAGGTTACAGGATACAAGATCAATATAAAAAAATCAATAGCATTTCCATACACTAGCAATGAACAATTTGAAAAAGAAATGAGAATTCTGTTTAGGATAACACCCTAGACAATAAACATCCTTATGAAAAAATTTAACAAAAGAAATATGAGAATTGTACATTGAAAATATAAAATATTATTAAAAGAAATAATAAGAAACCTAAATAAAGGACAAGACGCTTCATGTTCATATATTTGATGACTTAACATTGTTAGGATGGCAATGTTCCCCAAATTTATCTACAGTTTCAGTGTAATCATCAAAATTTCTTCTTGCTTTTTTTTTCTTTTGGAGAAATTGGCAAGCTGACCCTAAAATTCATATAGAAATGCAAAGGACTCAGAATAGTCAGAACAATCTTGAAAAAAGAACAAGTTGTAGAACTCACTGTCCTCTTTCAAAACTTACTACACAACTGCAGTGATCAAGGTAGTTTTCTATAGGCATAAGGATAGAGCTATAGATCAGTGGAACAGCATTGAGAGTCCAGAAATAAGCCATTACATTTGCTATCAACTGATTTTCAATGAGGGTGCTCAGATCATTCTAGGGGAAATCATAGTCTTTTCAACAAAAGGTGCCAGAACAATTAAATACTAACTTAAAATAATGGAGTTGGATCAATTTCTTCTTCCAAAGGAGCTCTGGTCCTCTAGTCAGTGTAAAAAGGGAGCTGTTGGAGGAGGTATCCTTCATTAGATTTTGCTCTCTCACTTCAGGCACAGCTCTCTCCAGTCAAAACTTCTCAGTAGAATTCTCACCTCCTTGACCATCCATTGTCAGCAGGAAAAGAATCCAACAGACCAATTCACACACTGAGTTGCTGATGACTGATAATGGTTTATTATGCTATCCCTTCAGGCTATTTACATTTTAGTAAGACAATCTTTAATGCATTGATTCTGAAGGTAGGAATTTTAAGTACCGTGGAATGCTTTAAAGAAGATATATAAAGACTTAGGACTCTTTCTAGCACTTCACCCATTATATCATATAAACAACTACCTACTCTTGGCTTTGAACAATTCTTGGCAGACTGCAAAGCCGAGAAGACTAATAATAACCATGTGACAGGGGTCCGATCTTAAACATTGCCTAGAGTCTTCATGACCTAGAAAAACAAAATGAAATTACCTCCTTCTTCTATGGAACCATCAACATGGATTAGCAGTGTAGTTAAATGGATCTTGTACTGATTTTTTCTAATCCATTGGTTAAAAAATATATCCCTAACAATTATTCTCACATTAGGTAAGAAGAAAGAGGAAGAAAGTGGTTCTTAGAAACAGTATTCCATAAAATTAAATCCTCAGGCCACCTTCAGGAAATAGAGAATTTTCATTGATTCTAAATTTTATACACAAAATCACTGAAGTCATTTATTAGTCAAGTAATAACATTTGCAGAAAAGACACTATTCTAACTGTTGTGAACAAATATAAAGGAGGAAACAATAAGAAACTGTTAGTGGACAAAGGCCATGGATTCTCCTGTCTGATACACACAATAACCAGTTCCTGAGACACTGGAGTTTCAAAGAGAGAAAGAATTTATTACTACGTGTGTAGTAGAAGAGAAGATTGCCTACCTGATTTCATTAAACACCAGTTAATTGTTGGATTAGGTCAGGGCTTCAAATCCAAAATCAGAAGGTGTAGAGGTCAGAGCAGAGGGGATTGTTCTGGAAGTGTGACCTTGGCCTAGGTCAAGGGGACTCAAACCTCCTATTTGTTCCCCAATCCACTTTTACTCTGATGACCCACTCACCTAGATAGATGTCCAGACATGGAACTGGAAACATTTCTCTCTTTGAAGCTTTCTTAAGGTGACAAAAGTTTCTGGAGTGCGGCAGAACAGAGAAATCCCAGTTGCAGAGCCTCTAGACTAAATACAGTCTAGCAGTGGTAGATGTTCAGTTACCTGGCTTGCCTACTCTGCTGGGGCTCCAGAGATTCAGGCACTCATTCCAGAGGGTCACCAAATTGTTATCAGTCAAAGATATGGATTCTTCTGCCTGAAGTGCTAAATAACCAATTTCTGAAATACCGGGGTTTCAGAGAGAGAAAGAGATTATTACTACATGTGTAGTAGGAACAGATGCCCTAATGACCCAAAATCTGTCTCCTGGAACTACAGTTTTATTAGAGAAAAGGTGGGTAGGGTTTAGGATAAAGAACACTGTGGCTCCAGATGATGTAATTAGAGGTGTTCTGATTATTGAGCATGTGCAGATGGATTACATGCTTAGTCACATGTATGAAAGAAAATGGCAGAATGAGGTATAGGTGACTTGTAGGTTAAAGTCTAAGCTACTGTGCAAGACAGGTGGGCCCACTTAAATTAAATCTGGTCTCTGTCATCAAGATAATTTGGGATTTAGGGTGGATTAGTTCTGGGTGGATCCTAGATCCTTCATTAACAAACATTAAGGGTCTGTCTTTAGGGATTACAAGACTCTAAAGTTGAAAAACCAGATCGCTAGGTACAGATGAAGGTTAGTCACAAGGTTTTTATAATCACAGGGCATAAAATAAGGGCTATGCAATCATTATCAGAGATCAAGGCAGTTGGATTACAATTCAGAGATTTCAGGTACTTCCTATCTACTCCAATATATCAGAAAGCAAAAAGGAATATTTATATCAAAATCATCCCTTAAATCCTGATTTCTCAGTTATAAAACCACTAAATACAAGAAATGTAAGTGTAAGAAACAGATATATAGCTCCTGGGGAACAGTATGTGTTTGTCAGTGAGGATAAAACATGGATATGGACATTATAGAGGGTGAAGTTCGCTGGGACTAGTCTGCAGAAGAAGGTGAATCAAGCAAAATAGCAATCCCTTAGTGTGGGGCAATAACTTTCACAAACAGTTTGCTCATTTGATCCTCACAACTACCCTAGGAATTTAAATATTTTAACACTAAAAACTCAAGTATAGCAGAGATCCAGAGAGAAGACAATCTTGTCTAAAAGGTCACACAGCAGGGGGACAATCAGGGAGAGGAGTCAGGATAAAGTCATATCATTTAGCATCATTATTGGCTTGCGCACAATTTTATCATAACTTGTTTGTGGAAACTAAAGGTCACAATAATTTCTCACTTGTTCATGTGCAAAAATATTTTATTTCTATTTAAGTATTCACCACTCATAGGTATTTAGCTATGATATTTATTTCTGCACTGATCTTAGGGGCAAAAGTTTGAAAACAACCTAAACATCGATCATAGAAGACAGGTTAAATAAATTGTGGCTGAGAGATACAACAGAGGACTGTACAGCCGCCAAATAGAATGAGGCAGCTCTCTCTACATTGATATGGAAGGAGCTCCAAGATAAATTAGGAAAAAAAAAAAGCAAAGTGCAGAGCAGAGTGAGTGTAAAGCATGATACCTTTCTGTAAAAGAAAACAGAAAAAATACACACATATTACCAGACAAGGGCCATGAATTCTTTTGCCCAAGGTGTTCAATAACAAATCCTGAGACACCAGATTTCAAAGAGAGAAAGCGTTTACTACTAGGCATGTAGTAGGAGAGCAGATAGCCTAGCAGCCCAAAATCTGTCTTTCCGAGTTTAGGGGTTCAAGGTTTTAAGAATTTATCAAGAGGAGATGACATCATTTCGAATAGCAACTTCAAAGCAGAAAAGGAAATAATGTTATCATTATTATTTCAATAGGAGAACAGAAGCTGAAAGGAGAGGAGGCAAAGCTATCACTTCAGTACTAAAGGTGTAAGCCAAAAGGAAGTGAGACAAGTTATCTTTCAATAGCAGAATCTAGCTGATATGATTTACAAATGTCCAAGGCTGAGTCTAGTTAATGGCTGAATTCATTAGCATTAGGGCCTTTGCCCTGTAAGAAAATGACCAGATAGAGTGGGTAACAGCTCTTATAGTCCCAAAGGCAGAAGATGAGGGCTTTTATAAACATTTCAGATATCAGGGCAGCTGGATTAAAGTTGAGACATTTCAGGTATTCCCCTCTGTCTACTCCAATATCCCAAAAAGCGAAAAAATATGATTCAGTAATCAAAATCATCCCTTAAATCTTGATTTCTCAGTTGCACACATGCATGCTAACAGAAATGTTTATAAATGCATAGAATATTTCCAGATGGATCCACAAAATACTAGTGTTTCTAGGCAGGAAAACTGTGCAGCTGGTAGGAATAGGACAGAAAACTTGCATTTTAGTTGTTGGTTTTTTGTACTTTTTGAATTCTGTTTTAATTGTGTGGGGTTTTTTGTTTGGTTGTTTGTTTGTTTTTAATTGCATGTGTCTTAACTTCCTAGGTCTGTGGTAACAAAGTATCACAAATTGGGTGGTTTAAACAGTATAAATTTATTGCCTCACAGTTCTGAGAGCTAGAAGTCCAAAATCAAGGTGTTGGCAGGACCATGCTTCCTCTGAGCTCTGAGTCTTTTCCACAACTCTCTCCTGGCTTTTGGTGATGACTGCTGGCAATCTTTGACATTCTCTGCCTCAATCATCACATGGCCTTCTGTCCTCTGTCTGCCCATCTGTGCTTCAATTCTCTCCTTCTAAGGACACCAGTAATATTGGAATGGGTTCCATCCTAATTCAACTGACATCATCTTAAGTAATGACATCTTCAAAGACCCTATTTCCAAATAAAGTCACATGCCCAGGACCAGGCATTAGGATTTGAACATGTCTTTTGAGGGACACAATTCAACCAAGGCCATGTAAGGAATCACATTTCTCAGGGTCTACTAAGCTGCAGACTGACTTCTATGGAAAGAAGGGAATTTCTTATCTAAGTCCTTGAGTGACCCATACATACAGCAAGATCTCAGTACTGGGGCTATGTTGACTGCCATTCTCCATGTTTGACCAATGCTTCCCTGGAAACCCCTCAATGACCAAATTATTTTGAAATTTTAAAACCTTGGGGATTATGAGAAAATCCTAAGTCTTTCAGTAGGAAAAAAAATGGGTCACATATTAAAGACTGGGAAGAAGAATGGTATCAGAATTCTCAATAGTAATACTGAAAACCAGACAGTAATGGAGCAATGTCTCCAAATTTCTGTGGGAAAGTAATTTCCAACCTAAAATTCTCTACCCAGACTATCATCCATCAAGGGTGAGGGTAACATAAAGACATTTTTCAGCCATGAAGCAAAAAATTACTTCCCATCCACCCTTTCCCAAGAAACTACTGGGGCAGTGGTAGAATGCTCACCTGGCATGTGGGAGACCCAGGTTCGATTCACAGCCTATGCACCCCCCCAAAGAAGTAGTTACTAGAAGACTAAATCAAGAAAAAGGAAGACATGGAAGGCAGGAAAGAAAATCGACTCAGGAGAGAGGCAGAGGGAAATCCTGTGAAGATGGTAAAAGGAGGCCTCAGTATGATAGCTGTGCCTCAGGGGCTGGAAAGCCAGGCTGGAGCAAGAGAACAGAAGTCTCTGGATGGAACAATAAAAGACAAAGAGGAGGAGGAGGAAGGAAAACAGAAAGATTAGCCATTGTGTTTGACCATACTGAGAAACGTTTTATAGTTCTGGCAGAAAATTTATGAAGGAATTAGTACACAGAAAACCAAAGAAATATAAAAACAAAGCATTTGTAGACACAAAGAAAAGAAATAGTTGTACAAGAAATATAGGGTAATTGCTATAATTTATGGCTCAGTGTTGAATATTTATCTGGTCATATTGTTGAAAACGTCAATGATTTCATTATAACTATATTGGGTGGATGGACGGAGGGGGGCATCTGTCTTTCCTCTTGCTCTTTATATTCTTCATGCTATGGGTCATTTTCTAGAATTAAATTATTTAATTATTTGACTACGTATTTATTTTTTACCTTTTCCCACCAGAATATAAGTTCAGAAGCATGGGGACTTTGCCTTGACCATCAATATAGCTCCAGTAACTACAACAGTTATTTGAGGGGAGGAAGATAGTGGGGAGTACATAACTGAGTTAAACCCCCATCCTTGAGAATAGGGACTCAATAGGAAATGTCAAATGTTGAAAAATCTGAAATAGCAGTGTAAGCACATCATTTCTAACAATACCAGGAGGAACAGCTAAAATAATAGAAATAGCCAAATAGTTGTTCCTGAGAAAGCAGAAATTAGAAATGTGAAAAGATGAGGCAGATGAGAGCTATTACATTATAATCCTTGTAATATGTTTTTATTCTTAAATTATTTACATGTATAACTTTGATAAATAACAATTAAACATTGAAAAGGAGATCTCATACAAATGGATACTATGAAATTATGTGTATCAAAATGCATCTTCCTGTTACATTTAAAACACTTTACAGTAGCATTTTAGAGTGACTAACTTCACAACAATATATAGAATTAATTGAGTGAGGTAAGAGATTAGAGAAAAGCAACCAGAAAAGAGAATTTGAGATAATTCGGTTGATCAGCAATGAAGCCCGGAATCAGATTAAAATTAAAGAAGATGAAATTAAAGAAGAAATATTATAATAATGTTTTAGAGAAGAAAACCTATTTTAAAACATTCAAGAATTCCCCACTGACTGATAAATAAAGATCAAATTCTTTAACATTCATGTTCTCTAAGTTATATCTTACTTTATGTTATTCTCTTTCACATAATTTAAGCTTGACAAAGCATTTGCCATTTACTTCCTTGGCTACCATCTCTAGGATAAGTCTATCCTCTAGTCACACTCTTTGCCTTTTTAATATTTTCATAGCACTGGTCACTTTCTGGAATTATGTTATTCGTTTATTTGACTAATTGTTTATTTTCTGCTAGAATGTAAGCTCCATAACAACAGGGACTTTGTCTTGTTTGTTCCCACTACCTAGAACAGTTCTTTGGCACTAAGTAGGAGCTCAATAAAATTTTATGAAATGAAATAAATGAACAAATGCTGCACAGGCTATCATCTTGTTTATGCTGTTTTCTCTAAAATGACCTGCCCCTTCCATCATTCCAATCCACCCATAAGTCAAGGCCTTGATTATATCATTACTCCTTTTCAATGTGTCTCCTGACCCATTTGTCCTCAAGCAAAATTGAAAATGAGCTTTGCCTCTTTGTGGATCCCTAGAGTAATTGATTTCTTCCTTTCTCTAAGGTATTATTATTATTATCTTGTCTTACAGTTAAATTGGGGATGTGCTTTAAACTTGAATTATAATATCATGACTCATTTATGCACAATTGAATGAACAGATTAAACAAATGGGTATTGAAAAAGATATCCAGGAAATACTGCATATTCTATAGCCATCTTCAGTAGTCATTCTCAAGTCATTTTTAAGGACCACAGATATAGTAAGCGCTAACTTGTAGTTTAAAATAAACACTTAATTTAAAAGAAATCAAAGGTTACCGTTACTTATTGCAATATTCCTTTCAAGACACCTTTGCAGTTTTTGTGTCCATAATGAATGAAGATTGTACAATTCCTAAGTACACAGGGTAACTTTCTAAGCATGAGGTGGAATTGCAGTCAGTATTCATATCAGATTATTATTTACAGTTCAGCAATTTCTGAACTCACTGGCTTTCAGAAGCCAACATCCTCTGGTTTTGAGGAACCATCTGCCATAATCTTGATAGGGAGCTCAAGTTATCATCAGCCCTTTGAAATACCCAAACACCTCATTTTTTCTGCCTTGAGTTATTTTTCTCATTCTGCCTTGTATACTTACGAATTACTTCCATCTCTCTTATAAGTTGATAAGACCATTTGGATGGAAAATTATGCTGTATACATGTAAGTGTTCAATAAGAATTTGCTGAGTTGAACTGAGTATCCAGATATTTATACTCAGAGAAATTTAATTATTTATTGCTTTGAAGATGAGAGGAGAGCAGTTTTCTTATTGAATAAGCAATTAGACTGGATCAATATTTCTCAACCTTGGTTTCACATTAGAATCATCTGGGGGCCTTTTGGAAAAAAAAAACCTGATGCCCAATTCAACTAAAAATATGTGGGAATGGAGCCTGGTTAATTTTTTTTTTTTTTAAGTTTTTGCTTCTATCCCAATGTACACTAGAGATTGAGAGCTACTGGATTAGATGATTATAGCTTTGTTCCCCAAACCTGATTGGGTATCAGAATCACTAGGGCAATCATGGTGATGAATACACAACTATGTGATGATATTGTATATTGTGAACTATTGATTTTATACCATATATAGAATGTATGTGTGAGAAGATTTCTCAATTAAAAAAAAAAAGGAATCACTAGGGCAGCATCCAAAAAATGCATTCTTCCAGGCACGAACTTTGTATTATGACTAAGTGGCACTCAGACTTCTGATTTGTCTCATTCACTGAATTGCACTTGACAAGTTATGAAGGCAAATAGCTTGCAATAGGTAGCCTCCTTAGGGACAATCTTGAGTTTATACCTGTGTACAAGGAATTGATGAACTAATAGGGAGAGCAGAACCATAATTTATCTTTAGTCTTTCTCTCTTCCCTGCATTATGCCCACTTCCTCCTTCCACTTGGTGTAATTCTTGAATGTAATGATGATTTAGGATTCGGAGCAAGTCAGTACTTAAAAGCTAGTTCTAGAACCCCGGAAAAGCAAAAATTAGTGACGTGTATTTGTTATGCTTGCAAGACACTGTACTGCTCGTTCACCAAAAATAGAGCATATTTAATGTAAATATTGTGACCATTTCCTCCTATTACCACTTTATAATATTCTTAATATTATTTTCACTAATAATTTATTTAATTATGTCATCATGATAAGCTCCTAGGATCCACATGATAATTCTTCAAATAGGTTGAGAATTTGCTCCTCGTTTCCCATAGGAGCAAGCTGAAGTTAAAACTTGTCCAGAGACACCAAACCAGGTCTTCTGTCACCTCATCCAAAAAGTAGTGCCCTAAATGCTCTAAGAAATTGTCATGATGATGAATATGCAACTGTGTGATGATATTGTGAATTACTGATTATATATGTAATTGATTATATTATAATTGATTATAATAATTGATTAAAATGATTATATGTTAAGAATCTTTGTGTTTGTTGTTGTATTTTTAAAAAATTAAAAAAATTTTTTAAAAAGTAGTGCTCTTTCTGGTCTAGTATGTACCATCACTTTCTTAGAAAGAACAGAAACTTTTTCTTTTTATTAAGAATGTCAAATTTTAACTTCTAAGTGTGCAACTTATTTTTTGATGAATTCTTCCTTTTGAAGAAGAGAACATCTAGGGGAGTAGATATTCCAAATAATCAGGCTAATACAATCTATCTAATAATTTTATGTTATTCCTGTTTATCTTTTTTCCACATGGAAACAATAGGCCATGTTTAAAATCTTTAAATTTCCTGCAAAACTACTAACAATACAACTTTGAAATACATTTTTATCCTACAGAAATAAAGAAGAGTTTCACAAAAGTGTAAAGGATTTTTTTTTCCACGTTAACATAGTAGGAACTTAATACCTGGTTCTTGATAATAATAACTTAACAATCAATGTCAACATTCATGATACATGCACTTGCTCATAAAATGCACGTATCAAGACATGATTTGACCTTGCTGTGTGGAAAAAAAGAATGATCGCTATGTGAAAAAGCCAAAAGGAGATTGGAGAGGCTATATCAAGGGGACTAATTATAGGTATTTAAAACGTAAAATCATTGTTTAGAATCTCTTCACAGCCTATCCTCTACCAGCTGTATTTTTCCTTGCTTTTTCTGCTTTTGCGGAAATCAACTCTTTTGTTACCCTTCCAAAATATTTAAATAGACCAGAGCTATATTTTCAGAGACAATTAGAGACTCTTGAGCCCTACATAAAGACTGAAAGACAAAAAGAACTTTCTAATTAATCCTTTTAATTTTATTTCGTTTTAGAATATAACATTGAAAAAAGACTTAACGGGGAGTTGAGACCATATTTCTAGCTCTGATTCTGCCACAAACTTGCTATATAACTCTTGGGCATATCACCTACCTTTTCAGAGCCCATATTTTCTCATCTGTGAAACGAAGGCATTACACTAGAGTGATCTTCCTTCCCAGGCTGAACCCTCCATAACTACATTTCCACAGTTCTCAAGTTTAATCTTCATTCTACACTGAATATATTTGAATCTAAAATCGTGTATAGATCCTCTCCTGAGAACTTATTTTGCTGCCGCTAACACACATATTTCAAATTGTGGTCCTCAAACTTCCTCATAACAGAATCACCTGGAAAGCTTGTTTAAAATGCAGTTTCCCAGCCCCAAGCCTACTAAATAAAAGTCTTTAGAGGGCGGCTGCCGTGGCTCAGCAGGCGGAGCTACGAGCTACGACCTGACCTGCCGTGCTGGAGGTCTGGAGTTCGATCCCTGGTGCCTCCTGCCCATATGCAAATTAAAAAAAAAAAAAAAAAGTCTTTAGAGATGGGAGGGAGGATTCAAGAATACACTTGTCTAATGAGCTTCTTGGTGATCCCTATTCCTTCTAAAATTTAAGAATATCTGAGAATCGGGAATAAACCTAAGAAAAGGTGATTGCAATAGTGGACTAATGGTAACTGCTGCCTAGTGATGGGGAGAAACAAACAGGTATAGAGGGAAGAGAGGAGGAGCTAGATGGAGAGGGAGCTCTCAGGGAAAGCATCTCTTTGTTACTGTTTCTTACACTGGGCTCCTTGTTTGAACAGACTGAAACCAAGCACTGACTACAAAAACTGTAAAAATAACTGCAGTCATAGCATCAACTGATATATAGAGTCTCTAGCTTTTGTTTTCTGTGATATTCAAAACCACGGACAATACACCTTTTATGAATGAGGAAATTGCTTTCCTGAAGAGACAGAGAGAAAACTAAAGAAAATGATGATCATTTTAGTATTCTGAAGATTTAAAGGCATAGAGAAACTCTTTAGTGAATTAAAAGATATTATTTTCCTATGAATCTTAAGGACAGTGTGTTGAATGAAATGGCAGAAACAGAAAGACAAATATCATGCCTCACTCATGTGGGCTAACTAGAATATACAAACTCAGAGAATTTAAGTTGAGAGCATGGGTTATTAGGTTCTGGACTATTGTAAAGGGTCCTAGATTGTAAGCTCTCATGGCAGTCGCATCTGTTCAGGAGTTGTAACTGTTCTTTCTAAATTCTGAGATACTGAGCTATTTATATATAACCTGGTCATTCCCAGAAACTTCAGGTATTTATGGAACACCTGAGATTCAAGAGTTAGGCGCTGAAGCTATGAAAGTTTAAAAATCTGAAAAAGTGATCAGACTGTCTAGAGGTATGAATGAAGCTGATCTGGCTTGGACTAAGGTAAATCAGAATACGGGTAAAGGATGATATGGGTGGCCAATATCTTCAACTTCAAACTCTATGCAAGATCGAAGGGAAAGATGTTCATTTGCTAGAAAATATATATTTTGGGTAGCATATTATCTAATTTAACTTGTATGGTCAGTTTATACCATAATTATATGAAATTTTGAATAGGGCATGAGTTCTTGTTGGTTTGTACAATTGTAATGTCCTGATATATTCCAGAGTAATTTAGGCAGAGAATAAAAAAGTATTTGTGAAGTCCCCTTGGGGGACTGGAGAGAAAGGAAATATTAAACCTCCCCATCTGGGGAATTCCTGATATTGTCACAAGCAATGGAGACAACCAATTCAATAGACTGAGCTCTCAATCTTGGGGTTCTCCCTTATGAAACTTATTCCTGCAAAGGAGAAGCTAAGCCTACTGGTAATTATGAATGAGAGTAACCCTGGACAACCTCTTTTGTTGTTCAGTTGTGGCCTCCCTCTCTAAGCTAATGTGGCAGGTGAACTCACTGCCCTCCCCACTACAAGGGACATGACTCCCAGGAGTGAAAATCTCCCTGGCAACATGGGACCTGACTCCTGGGATAAGCTGGGACCAGCATCATCAGAATGAGAAAGTCTTCTGGGCCAAAAGGGAGAAGAGAAAAAACAAAGTCTCAGTGACTGAGAGATTTCAAACAGAGTCGAGAGGTTATTCTGGAAGTTATTTTTATGCATTATATAGATATCCCTTTTTAGTGTATGGTGTATTGAAGTGTCTAGAGGAAAGTACCTGAAACTGTTGAACTGTGTTTCAGTAGCCTTGATTCTTGCAGAAGACTATATAATATATAGCTTTTACAACTTAACTGTGTGATTGTAAAAAGCTTGTGTCTGATGCTCTTTTTATCCAGGGTATGGACAAATGAGTAAAAAAAAAAAAAAGATAAAAAGCAAATAAATAATAGGGGGAGATAGGAGGTAAAAATTGGGTAGATTGAAATACTGTGGGTTAATCAATGAGAGGGAAGTGTAAGGGGTATGGGATGCATGAGATGTTTTTTTAATTTTCTTCTTATTTCTTTCTCTGGAGTGATGCAAATATTCTAAAAATGATCATGGTGAAGAACGCACAACTATGTGATGATATCATGAATCATTGATAAGTATAGTATGGTTGGACTATACATATGTGGTTATTTCTCAATAGCAATATTTTTTTTAAAAGATATTCTTTTCCTGCTTGAGCTTTGGTTCAAATATTATTTTTTCTATTTTGGAGACACATTCTCAAGTGGGTAAGCTTAGATTGTTTTTGAGAATCCATGAGAAAACATACTCTTATCAATGTGATTTCATACCAGTCATGTAATTTATCATTTTTATACTTTCCTAGTGATTTTCTCTGAAGGTTCTGTGATAAAGTTGCCTTTCTAGCACAAACACACATACAAAAAAAAAAAGGAAAAGAAGGAACAGTCTCATCATTCAGTGTTTCAACTTCAGGCATGTTTGAGGTCAAGCCTCAGGGAATTATATATATATATATAGGTGGGTGGGTGGGGGTGCATGGGCCAGGAATCAACCCTGGGTTTCCCACATGCGGGGCAAAAATTCTACCACTACACTACTCATGCACCCATCTTTTGATAAGTTAAATATCTTGGGTGAAACCACACTGAACTTCAAATGAAATGTTTTGTTAATAGTGATGATGGTAGCACAACATTGCGAAGGCAATTAATAGCACTGAAATATATATCTGAATATGATTAAAAGGGGAAATGTTAGATTGTATATATGTCAACAGAATAAAAATTATGTTTAAATCTCTACATTGCTTTAATCAAGAATTGATCAGAGGTAAGAGTTGCCCTAGCTTAAAAGGATCTTCAAGAGGAGAGATTCTGAGAGAGCAGAGAATGATATAGCCATGAGAAGCAGAATCTACCAGTCAGTGACCTTTGCAGATGAAGAAGTAAAATGCCTCCCAGGGAGCTTCATGAAACAGGAAGTGAGGAGGGAAAGCTAACAGATGATGACATGTTTGCCACATGCCTTTCCAGATGAGAGAGAAACCTTGACTGTGTTTGCCATGTGCCTTCTCACTTGAGAGAGAAACCCTGAACTTCATTGGCCTTCTTGAAACAAGGTATTTTTCCCTGGATGCCTTAGATTGGACGTTTCTATAGACTTGTTTTATTTGGGGCACTTTCAAGGCCTTAGAACTGTAAGCTTGCAACTTATTAAATTCCCCTTTCTAAAAGCAAAAAAAAAAAAGGATCTTCAAGAAATATGGACATGAGAGTGCATCCCAGGCAGGACTGCAAAGGAAGGCCCTGCAACTTAAAAAGTGTTTGGTGAGGAGCAGGAATAACATAGAGCAATAACATCACTGGCTTTGCATTGGTTGAAGTGTGCATTTCTAAAATCATGATAAGCAGATTCCTGCAGCAGCTTTGCTGCCAGTCAAGCATCGTCTTAGTAGAGAGGAGAATAGAAGTAAAGGAGAAAAGGTGAATGTAAGACTTCATTTCCATTTCCCATGGCTTTCTGAACAAATGAAGAACTCTCTCAGAAAGGCCTTCCCCATCTACCCTTCCTTTTTCTCTATATTTTTTTCATAAAAATTATGCTAATGTTATTTACCAACTGCATCCCCTTCACTAGACTATAGCTACACAAAGACGTGGATTTCTGTCCATTGTTATTGCTATAGCCCTAGTGCCTGGAAAAGTGTCTGCTACTTGGTAGGTGCTCACTAAAAAACTTGTTGAAAGAATGAATTTTATTAGAGTATTATCTTCCTATATTCAGTGATAGGTAAAGAATGAGTCTATTTATGCAGCTTTAGATGAAAATCCAATATTTAGCCCAGGGTAATAGTGGGGTGGTACTTATCTAACTGGTTAGTTCTGGCTTTATGAAAAAGTAGACAACTTCATCCTTGAGAGAACCTTTGCTTTGGGATGCAATGACCATTCCTTAGTTTGAATGTAGGCCCTGCTACTTACTGGCTGTGAAATTTCTAGCAAGTTAATTAACTTCCTGTGCCTTAATTTCTTTATCTATGAAGTGGGATGATAATAGAAAGGTACCTCTGAGTATTAAATGTATGTGAAGTTTAAAACACAGTCATGTACATAGCATACAAGAATGTTAGTTGTGGTTGTTTTTCTGTGAATAATGTAGGCATCTTTTCCTTCACTGGCGCTTTTGGCAGACCATGAACACACAGTTACATTCATGTTGAGCTAAATCCGAACCCCTTGGAATATGTAGCTACATAGACTTCTGAGAATTAGAAGGTATGATTTGACTACAAGAAATAAAAGGGTTGGGCCACTCTGTAGACAATGAAGCCTGAGTCCCAACAACAATAAAAATAGAAGCTGCAGCAATGTAGTGTAAGAATAAAATTAAGTTTAGCTTTCACACAAGATGGCACAGGATAACAGAAATGAAACTAACTAAACAAAGGGCTGCAAAACAGCTCAGATTGAGCGTTGGGCGGGCCACGGTGGCTCAGCAGCCAAGAATGCTCACCTGCCATGCCAGAGGACCCGGGTTCAATTCCTGGTGCCTGCCCATGTAAAAAAAAAAGAAAACAGCTCAGATTGGTCTTGCAGGCAGGGAAAGGGGGGGGCCTCTGATACAAGCTTAGTATTGGTCCCAAATCCTTATATAGGTAAAAACAAGATTAAATAAGTAATAGCCAGGGTCACTGAAATGTAAAGGGTAATCAAAAGCAGGAAACTTCAGCAAGAAATTTGAATTAGTTAGACTATTGAGATAGGCTGCAACCTTTGGAGTATCCAATCAGCAGAGAAACAGGAGAGGGACCTGCATGCTAAGCTTAGGGTATAAAATCTGTGACATTTTATTGCCTGGTGTGCCAGCCTTCATTTTTTGGTTGAGCACCTGTTCTTGCAAGTTTGTGAATAAATTATTTTCTTCTCCACAATTGGATGAGCATTTGTTCTCTTCCAGGTATGGCTGTTTTTCTAACATATAATGGTAACTATTATTTGTTTAATATTTTATTTTAAAGCTATCAATCCCTCTATCCATCCTTGATCCCTCTATATACCTTCTATCCATTTATCTATCATCTATCTATCTATCTGTCTATCTATCTTAAAATTAATAGATAAGACCTGCAATTGTATGGTCTTATCTATTAAGAAGTAATTTGTTTATGGATGCTTCCCTATGGAAACAATAAAATACCAGTCACATGTATCACAATTATTTTGTGCCAGAAACCATTCGGAACACTTACATAAAATTTCTAATTTGTATTAACATCCACGTATTCCCTTGTTATTTTTTAAATTTTTTATTGTTTTTAAAATATTTATTTATTTATTTTCTATGCTTGCATGGCAGGGGTCATATTTCATTCTTTTTCCATGTGAGTATCCCAATACTGCAGCACCATTTGTTGAATTTTGTGTGTGTGTGTTGGTTGGTTGGTTGGTTGGTTTTATAAGTGTATGGGTTAAGATTTGAACCCGCTTTATTACTTTTTAAAAATCCAAAACTCAGACATGCACTGCCAAGGGGTAGCTATCTTAATGTTCTTATTATTTATTTCAATTGAGTCACAAGACAATGAGTCTGTTTTCTTGAGTTAACAGTGAAAGTCCATTATAATGGGCCATGGTATTAGTCAAACAATAGTATGCAGATGTAACCCAATTGCTCCAAGAGATATCTTTATGCTCTCCAACCTTCTGAGGTTACCTCTCATATCACTCAAAATGAACGACGCGTATCTTCCCAACTTCTCTGAGGATTTTTGAGGACTCATAATTCTCCTTAGAGTTCCTAGCTGCCTGCTTCTCTAAGTTTCCTTACACCTAATATTCCCCTCCACGTGTATGGCTGTCCTTCTCTTTGAAGCCCATTATACATGGGGCCTCCACCTCTCTTCTTTCATTCCCCTTAGAGCACTATTCACATAAAGCTGTAGCTGGCTTTAATCGAAGTTTTGGAGTGAGGACATATAAGGAGGTGGCAGTGAAAGGGACACACAATAACAGTAATTTCAACATGGAACAGAAAATAGCCTTAAACAATTTCAGGAATCATGATTCCTGTTATTTATAGGCCATTTCCCATCACTGATAATTTCTCATTGCCCATCTCCTGTCGTATCTTGGGGCTCCTCTTCTCCATGACTTTCCTGGCTTTCCCCCTTCCTCTTATATCCAAGACCCTTTACTCACTCTTCTCATTTTTTCCTCCAGAAATACAAATGTCTTTTCAATTTATTATCCAGCTCTCTTGCTTTCTTTTCCTCTCCCCCTCTCAGGCAATGACAAGGTGACAAGGAAGCCTTTCTCAACCAAAGTAAACCCATTAGGATGCTTTCCTAATATGCTTAAAAAGGACTATATACCCTAGGATTGAATTACGGCAGTTCCAGAGTTTCTATATGGAAGGGGCTTGTAAGTTTAGTTTAATTGGAAGTGAGCTTGGACGATTTGTCTTGAAACAATGCTTGCATAGCAAACAAACTATTTTTAATTTAATTGTGATCAGTTAAAGTCTTGGCAGGAATCAAAATTCCACTCAAAGTGATTTAACTGAAGAGTATTTAATTAAGACACTATTTACAGAGGTGTGGGTGGGCTACAGAAACCAGCAAGGACTTGCAAAATAAAATGGCCACCTGCAATTTCTCTTTCCCAGAAGACAAAAATAATTGACCTGCAAGGGTTCTCTGAGACAATGGAACACAGCCTACAGGATTGTTGAAAGCAACACCTGGTGGTAAAACTAGTTTCTGTCCAGTAGAGATAGCTTATCAGAATTACAAGGATACAGTACTAATCATTGTATATCTCTCCCCATTTTTTAAGATCCCTGTGATGGTCAGGTTCATGTGTCAACTTGGCCAGGTGGTGGCACCTGGTTGTCTGGTTGGGCAGGCGCTGGCCTGTCTGTTGCCATGAGTGTATTTTATGGACTTATATCATGACTATGTTGGCTGCATCCACAGTTGATTGCATTTGCAGTCAGCTAAGGGGAGTGTCTTCTGAAATGAGTGGTGCTTAATCTAATCATCAAAAGTCTTTTAAGGAGGATCCAGAAGAGACAGTCAATCTTTCTACTTCAGCCAGCCAGCATCTCCTGAAAGTTCATGGAGGACCTTCATTGGAGCTGCCAGCCCACAACCTGCCCTATAGACCGTGGACTCTTACAACCCCATGGTTATGTGAGATATTTTTATAAATTTTATATTTACAGATATCTCCTGCTGATTCTGTTTCTCTAGAGAACCCTAGCCAATACAGTCCCCCTATGTAAAATGGAACTTAGTGTCAACCTATCAGCAGGATTGCTTGCTTTCTGAGTTCACCTTATATGAGTTTCCCCTTTCTATGCCCTCAGCAGTGCTACCTTCTATTTTCTGAATGGGATGCTGCCCAATTCATGAATCACTCAATAAAGTTGTGAGATCCTAAACTGCATGAAAAGTTTTTATTTTGTCAGGCTATTTGGGCATCCAGGGCCCAGTCACAGTGGGAAGCCAACACACCCCTAGGCCTGAAGGGGCAGAAGGAGGAAATATGTCACCAAGCCTGGTGGTGAGAGTGTAACTGAAAAGTTAGGATTTAAAGGATGAATATGATTACTGAATCATTATATAGATATTCCTTTTTCTTTTCTGGTATATTGAAGTAGACAGTAGGAAATAACTGAAATTTCTGTATTTGTAATCCAGCTGCCTTGAGCTCTAACAATGATTGTACAGCCTTTGTTGTATGCCCTTGTAATTGTAAAAGCCTTGTGACTGACCCTCACTTGTACCCATCTTATCTGGTTTTTTTACTTTGGAGTCTTGTAATCACTAGACAGCCCCTAATGTTTAACCTATAACTCATTATAATATTAAAAATCATACCCATCATCATATTAAGGCCGTCATTTTCTTAAATACATTCTGTGACAAAGCATGTAATCAGGTTGCACATGCTCAATAATTAGATCACCTATAATTACACCTTCTAGAACCATTGTGCTCATTACCCTAAAACCTGCTCCATCTTTTGATACTATAAAACTATCTGAGTTACTGCAATTTGGGGAAACAGATTTTTGGGCTGATAGGCCATCTGACCTCCTGCTTTGTGCCTAACAATAAGCTCTCTTTTTGAAACCCTGGTGACTCAGGAATTGGTCATGGAGCACATTGGGCAAAGACTCTACCACCTTTGTCTAGTAATAAGAGCTGACACTGTGGTAGAAGGGGTTGCAGTGCAAGATGTTATTTTATGAGGTTGCAGGCACCAAAGCAGGGAGGGAGCGGAGGAAGATACATTCTGACTTCTAATTCCTGTTGCTCTCCAAGTGGCTGCAGTTGCTTCTGATGAGTAGAAGCAACCAGTCAGATGAGAGAGGAGCCCTGGTAAAGCAATCTACAGGGATCCATCACCAGGGCCCAGAATAGAAGAGGTAGTGGTGGGGGACATGGAGAAAAATCAGCCCAGATTTTATATTTACTTGGGGTAGATTTGAAAGCAGAAACTGGAAGATATCAACAAGGACTCAGTCACACCAACCTCTTCCCTAGAAGGCAGAAGCAACTGGAGTCAAGCTTTATTTCACATAGACCCCACACAAATTTTGTTTCCCCTCCTAATACACTGGAAGGCTATTGGGGAGATAAAGGTTAGGCCAAATATCCTACCCTATTTCTGGAGGTCTGAGTTAGAGGCAGAATAAGGTGCAAGGGAAATGTTCAAGCAGTATTCAAATTGGTTTTATGTCAAGATTCCTACCTCCTTTGCACCACAGGTTAGCTCTAAATGGTATTAAGAAAAATAGAAAAGCAGTTTTTGAAACATGAAACTGACCTACAATAACCAATTGAAAAGTTAAGTTAATCACCAGGAAAAGCCTAATGCAATTGAGGATGTACACTTTTGAACTGTAAAGTCTTTTTTATTACATCTAAACCATAGCTCTCAGCCAACCATGAGAAGAGTTTACATTGCACTTTGAAATCAGTGAGGCAGCAAGCAGATTACTAAAAGCTTGGGAAAGGATTTAGGGTTGGATTCTTTCCTTAGGGCTGAATACTAATTTGAGGTGATGTCTTTTCTTCTTTGCAGAAAATGGGTGCTTCAATATATACCCACAGGTACTTCTGGTCCCCCTCTGCTAGCTGCCAGAGGTTCTCTCACCTGGTTGAACCTGCAATTGCCATGGGGATAATGGAAGCACTTCAGAAAGAGGTTTCTGTTCAATCTCACTTCCTTTGACCTCCTTCAACTCCTGGGACTTCAGCAATTCCCTCAAGTCCTGGGAACACTCACAGCATGAGAAGATGGCTCTGATCCATATGTACCTAGGATATACTGGGGGATCAATGGAGATATTCCATGAAAATTCTACAGGAAGAATTATGCCCTCTGTAAGCTTAACTCTGATCTGACTTGAAGAAGCATTGTTGGACATACATGTTGCCCAACCCCTCTTTCACAATCTAATGTCCAAGATAGCCTATAGAAGAGGTGGTAAAATGACTTTAAGCACTGAGCTTTACATGTGTCACCTCAAAATAAATCCAGGACTAGGGACAACCAATTTACTAGGCTGAGCCCTTGATCTTGGGAAAAAGCTAAGCCTACTTATAATTATGCCTAAGGGTCACCCCCAAAGAACTTCTTTTGTTGTTCAGCTGTGGTTTCTCTTTCTAGGCCAACTCAGCAGGTGAACTCACTGCCCTCCTCCCTATGTAAGACATGACTCCCATGGTTGTAAATGTCCCTGGCAACGTGGGACAGGGCTCTTGGGATGAGCTGGGACCTGGTATCAAAGGATTGAGAAAGCCTTCTTGACCAAAAGGGGGAGAGAGAAATAAGACAAAGCAAAGTTTCAGTGGCTGAGAGATTGTAAACATAGTCAAGAGGTTATCCTGGAGGTTATTCTTATGCATTATTTTGATCCCTTTTTAGTTTATGGTTATTGAAGTGGCTAGAGGGAAGTACCTGAAACTGTTGAGCTATATCCCAGTAGCCTTAGTTCTTGAAGATGATTGTTTAACTATATAGCTTTTACAATGTGACCATGTGATTGTGAAAACCTTGTGTTGATGCTCCTTTTACCCAGAGCATGGACAGATGAGCAAAAAAATAAGGATAAAAAGTAAATAAATAATAGGAGGGGATAAAGCATAAAAAATTGGGTAGATTGAAATACTAGTGGTCAATGAGACGGATGGGTAAAGTGTATGGAATGTATGAGCTGTTTTTTTTTTTTAAATTATATTTCTTTTTCTGGAGTGATGCAAATGTTCTAAAAATGATCATGGTGATGATATTGTGAGCCATTGATTGTATACCATTGAGTATATGTGTGTAAAGATTACTCAATAAAAATGTTTTAAAAAGAAAAAAGTACCCTTGAGGCTCAATAACACAGGATGATAAATAAATAATAGGGAGGGGATAGGGTGTAAAAAAAATTGGGTAGATTGAAGTACTAGTACTTGTACTTTTCTGGAGTGATGCAAATGTTCTAAAAATGATCATGATGATGAATACACAACCATGTGATGATATTGTGAGCCACTGATTATATACTTTGGATGGACTGTATGGTGCATGAAGATATCTCAAAAAATATTTAAAAGTAAACAACAACAAAAAAGAACACAGGATGCCCAAACCTAATGAAATTCTTATTTTAAAGGCTAATAAAACAATAAAGAAAAAAATAAATCTAAGAGATGCTCACTATAGTTTCTCTATTTTACAGAGAAAACAATTTTAAAGAAGTCAGTGTGATTTGTTCAAGGTTTCACAACTTGTATGGACTAGAGGTGATATTACAACTCAGTTGTGTCTGACCACAAAGTCTTTCCTCCTAACAACCGTACGACATTGAATTAATATATTGGCGAATTTATAGGTGAGATGGAAGGAGGTGAGATGGTATAGCATAGTGATCTCAAAGGTTGTTTCCATAAATATGAATCCATATACAAGAATGAACTTAACCAGCCAGGACTTTTAGTTGGAAGTAACAGAACCTAATTCAAGCAAGCTTAAGTCAGAAGTAAAAAAAAAAAAAAAAAGAATTTATCAGCTTATTTAACCTAAAAGTTAAGGGTTGGTAGCTTCCAGGATAGATCCAGGTGCTAAATCTGGTGCATAGAAGAGATTTCCAGGAATCTTTCTCTGTATATGTTCATCTACTGATTCTGCTTTCTTTTCTACTGGTTTTATTTGTAGGCAGACTATATCCATGTGATACAGGTTATGACCCCTGACAGAACCAGGCCTGTATAGTCATGATAGTTCACGATGAAAAATGGGTAAATAATTCTCCCCTATCATCCATATCAATAACTGAAAAACACTCTGGCTCTGTCTGGATCACATGCCCATCCTTGAGCCAATCACTGTATAAGTAGGGTAGGCCAATAGTCTTTTGGGTCAGCCTGAGTCATAGGCCTGCCCATGGCAGGACAGGTGAGGCATGTGATCAACAGCCACAACTGTTCCCAAAAGAGACAGTTTTCAAAAGAGAAGAAGGCTGGGCAGATGAAAAAAAAACTAATAAAATAAAGTGGGGTATAAAAATTTTGAACTCACTAATTAAATAAACTGGGCAGTTTCTAGGTGTGGGTGGCCAATAAACAGCACATATACATAGGAGAAAACATTGCTTGCTACCTCATTGAGCAAGATGTAAAACGTGTTGAAAATAACTACCTTGAGTAGTTATATAGCAATATTTTCGTTATTCTTAAGACATAAGCCAATACTGGAATAATGATAAACTTCCATCTCTGGGGTTTTTTTTTTTTTTTTTTTTTGCAAGGAGATCAGTAGTCTCCATCAACATTACCTCAATCATTACTCTGAGAACAAAAAACAAGTGTAGGAGAAAGAACAATTACTATTTCATAGGGAGAAAATGCCTTTCTCTGAAGCCAACACCCGGTAGATTGAATATCGGCAGTGTTTAACTTATAAACTCTTCTGATAGAACAGCGGCTGGGTGCCTACTTTTGGATTCTCTCAAGACCAATGTCCCACTAGAGCGGGACATTTTACAGGTTAGCTTTTGCCCTTTGGATTTTTCTCTTCATCCTCCTCCCTCTGAATTGTCAGTGCTCAGGGGATCTTCACCTGAGAACTTGAGGCTAGTACTGTTAACTAACTCAGAAAGTCCTCTCTCTTCCCGTATTCTTCTCCTCCTTCCTCCAACCACCTGAGATTCTAGACTTTTAGACTGCTCAACAAACCTCTCTTTTATGCACTCCCCTATTATAGAACTCTTATTTTGCTGTCCTTATTTATTTACATGTGCACTTTTTCCCATTTTCTCCCAGCCTCTCCATCATTGACAAGATGATGAAGCATTTTTGTAACATCCAGAGGAATTTTTATACTGCCTGGTGTACAGTAGGTGCTAAGCAATTATTAGTTGAGTGAATGAAAACTTGACCCTTAATTTGTGAAATAGTGATTATTTTCTTGCTAAAACAAGGAGAGAATAGAATTCAGGGAAAATTTTCCCAGAATTCAATGAACTATGCATGCTTAATAGAGTCTTATTTTGTACTAGATTTCATTATGGAAAAGTAGTGACAGTATCATAGATTTAAGAAAAGCAGTAAGATATACTTTAGAGACCAACAGAGCTGGGTTCTAAAACAGACTGTTTTGGCTATTAGAACTGCATAATGAATTACCCTAACACTTGGTGGTATAAAAGACAAGCAGGAAGGTCTCACTTGGAGTCTCTCAGTCACATATGGGGCATAGGAGAGCTTGGCTGTGCTGGATGTTTAATGGGTGACTCATATAGCTGACACTAGCTGGGTTCTTCACCAGATGTCCTTGTGTGGCCTGGCCTCCATTGCATAGTGGTCTCAGGGTGAGACCTCTTACATGGTGGCTAGCTTCATCCAGAGCAAGTATCACAAAAGAACCAGGTGGGAACTACATGGTGTATTAGTTAGGGTTCTCTAGAAAGAATCAACAGGAAACACTCGCAAATATAAAATTTATAAAAGTGTCTCACATAACCGTGGGAATGCAGAGTCCAAAATCCACAGGGCAGACTGTGAAGCTGACAATTCTGATGGAGGGTCTGGATGAACTCCACAAGAGAGGCTTGCTAGCCAAAGCAGGAAGAGAGCCTGTCTCTTCTGAATCCTCCTTAAAAGGGTTCCAGTGATTAGATTAAGCATCACTCATTGCAGAAGACACTCCTCTTGGCTGATTACAAATGAAATCAGCTGTGGATGCAGCTGACATGATCATGATTTAATTCTATGAAATGTCTTCATCACAACAGACAGGCCAGCACTTGCCCAATGAGACAAACAGGTACCAACACGTGGCCAGGTTAACACATGAACCTGACCATGGTAATCCACCCCTTGTCAATTTGGCAGCTATGCATATCACCTTCAACTATACCTAATTTCTAAATAGTAAACAATAAAACACACATTTTTTTCTTTTACCTAACAATACTCAACTGTCCTGCATATACCTGGAAACACATTAAATCTTTCCAGAATAGGGTGCAAATCCTTGGGTAATATTCATTCTTAAACTTGATATCTTACAACTTAAATAGTATAACATGAACAAAACAGCATTACAGTCCTCATTACTATAACTGATCATGTGGTCGTAGTGCATATTTATCACTACCTACTTCCACTACCCATTCCATGTTCCCTTTACCCTCAACAAGCACTTCAGCTGGCTGTGGTTCTTTGCCTGGTGGGGTGACCCAAACCTTAATTCCTGAAATTTCAGAGCCATTGGTAGTCCTGCCTGGATTGGGTTGTTGCAGTTCTGCATTGATTTTAATCACAGGCATGGTAGTACTAAAAGATGCCCCAGGGGATCTCCTATATTCCAAGAAGACTCTTCTTTAACTCCATTATATAGTTGCAGTCTTATTTCCCCCTGATAGTCAGGGTCAGTCACCCCAGACAATAATGTAATCCCCTTCTTGGTTTGTTGACCCAGGGGCATGAGTAGACCAAAGTGACCAGGTGGCAGTCTTAGATTCCAGTTCAATGGAATCATTGTTGTTTCTCATGGTGGAAGCACTCCACCTTTTGGAACTAAAACCTGTAGACCAGCAAAGTTCAGGGCCACAGGGACAGGAAGCAAAAATTTTCCTAGTGGAGCACTAGGGGTAATAGTAAGTGGTACCACTCACATTTCTATACCTTGGTTCCTGGACCCATGGATGCTGGCTATGGGAGAAACAGCACCATACAGCGGATGCTGATTCAGAGCATATACAACTTCCTGGGGAACATCACCCCAGCCCTTCAATATATTGCCACCCAGTTGGCACTGTAATTGAGTTTTCAAAAGGCCATTCCACTGTTCTATCAATCCAGGTGCTTCTGGATGATGGGTAACATGGTAAGACCAGAGAATTCCGTGAGCATGTGCCCATTCCTGCACTTCATTTGCTGTGAAGTATGTTCCTTGACCAGAAGCAATGCTGTGTGGAATACCATGATGATGGATAAGGCATTCTGTAAGCCCATGGATGGTAGTTTGGGCAGAAACATTGCATGCAGGGGAAGCAAACCCATATCCAGAGTATATCCAGAATTGTTCTATTCCAGTTAGAACAAATTGCAGTCCCTTCCATGAAGGGAGTGGTCCAATGTAATCAACCTGCTACCATACAGCTGGCTGGTCACCTCGGGGAATGGTGCCATATTGGGGGCTGATTGTGGGTCTCTGCTGCTGGCAGATTGGGCACTCAGCAGTGTCTATAGCCAGTAGCCTTGGTGAGTGGAAGTCCATGTTGCTGAGCCCATGCATAACCTCCATCCCTACCACCATGACTACTTTGTTCATTAGTCCATTGGGCAAAGACAGGAATTGCTGGGGAAAGAGGCCTACTGGTGTCCACATAACGGGTCATCTTATCCACTTGATTATTAAAATCTTCCTCTGCTGAAGTCACCCTCTGGTGGGCATTCACATGGGACACAAATATCTTCATGTTTTTAGCCCACTCAGAAAGGTCTATCCACATACTTCTTCCCCAGACCTCTTTGTCACCAATTTTCCAGTTATGGTCTTTCCAAGTCCCTGACCATCCAGCCAAATCATTAGCAATAGCCTATGAGTCAGTATACAAACGCACCTCTGGCTAGTTCTCCTTCCAAGTAAAATGAACAACCAGGTGCACTGCTCAAAGTTCTGCCCACTGGGAGGATTTCCCTTTACCACTGTCCTTTAAGGACTCCCCAGAAAGGGGTTGTAGTGCTGCAGCTGTCCACTTTCAGGTGGTACCTGCATATCATGCTGAATCATCTGTAAACCAGGCCTGAGTTTTCTCTTCCTTAGTCAATTTACTGTAAGGAACTTCCCAAGAGGCCACAGCTCTGGTCTGGGAAAGAGAAGATAATGTGGCAGGAGTGGAGACCATAGCATTTGGGCCACTTCCTCATGCAACTTACTTGTGTTTTCAGGACCTGCTCTGGCCTTATTTCATATATACCATTTCCATTTTTACAATAGAGTGCTGCTGCACATGCCCAACATTATGGCTTGGTGGGTCAGACAACACCCAACTCATGATAGGCAACTCAGGTCTCATGGTAACTTGGTGGCCCATAGTTAAGCATGCAGTCTCTTCTAAGGCCCAGTAGCAGGCCAAAAGCTGTTTCTCAAAAGGAGAGTAGTTATCTGCAGCAGATGGTAAGGCTTTGCTCCAAAATCTTAAGGGTCTGCACTGCGATTCTCCTATAGGGGCCTGTCAAAGTCTCCAAACAGCATCTCTATTTGCCACTGACACCTCCAGCACCATTGGATCTGCTGATCATATAGCCCAAGAGGCAGAGCAGCTTGTACAGCAGCCTGGATCTGTCACAGAGCCTCTTCTTGTTCAGGTTTCTACTCAAAATTAGCAGCTTTTCTGGTCACTCAATAAATGGGCTGGAGTAGCACACCCAAATAAGGAATATGTTGTTGCCAAAATCCAGAGACCAACTAGGCATTGTGCCTCTTTCTTGGTCATAGGAGGGGCCAGATGCAGCAACTTATCCTTCACCTTAGAAGGGATATCTTGACATGCCGTATACCACTGAACACCTAGAAATTTCACTGAGGTGGAAGTCCCCTGTATTTTTGTTGGATTTATCTCCCATCCTCTGACATGCAAATGCCTTACCAATAAGTCTAAAGTAGTTTCTATTTCTTGCTCACTAGGTCCAATCAACATGATATCATCAATATAATGGACCAGTGTGATGTCTTGTGGGAGGGAAAGACGATCAAGTTCCCTGCAGACAAAATTATGACAAAGGGCTGGAGAGTTGATATATCCCTGAGGTAGGACAGTGAAAGTATATTGCTGACCTTTCCAGCTGAAAGCAAACTGTTTCTTGTGGTCCTTACTAACAGCTATTGAGAAAAAAGCATTTGCCAGATCAATAGCTGAATACCAGGTATCAGGGGATGTATTGATTTGCTCAAGCCATGATAACACATCTGGAACAGCAGTTGCAATTGGAGTTACCACCTGGTTGAGCTTATAATAATCCACTGTCATCCTCCAAGACCCAGCTGTTTTCTGCACAGGCCAAATAGGAGAGTTGAATGGGGATATGGTGGGAATCACCACCCCTGCATCCTTCAAGTCCTTAAGAGTGGCAGTAATCTCTGCAATCCCTCCAGGAATCCAGTATTGCTTCTGATTTACTATTTTACTCAGTAGGGGCAGTTCTACTGGCTTCCACTTGCCTTTCCCAACATAATAGACCTCACTGCACAAGTTAGAGAACCAATGTGGGGATTCTGCCAGTTGTTCAGTATGTCTATTCCAATTATACATTCTGGAACTGGGAAAATAACTACAGAATTGATCTGGGGGCCCACTGGACCCACTGTGAGATGAACCTGAGCTAAAACTCATTGATCACCTGGCCTCCATAAGCCCCCACTCTGACTGGTGGACCAGAGTGACGTTTTGGGTTTCCTGGAATTAATATCACTTCTGAACTAGTGTCTAATAATCCCCGAAATATCTGATCATTTCTTTTTCCCTAATGCACAGTTACCTTGGTAAAAGGCCATCAGTCTCCTTGGGGAAGGTTTGGAGGAAAATTAACAGTATAAATTTGTGGCAGTGTAACAGGGTTCTCCCCCAAAGGGACCTGGCCTCCCCTTCATTCAAGGGGCTCTGGGTCTGTAAACTGTCTCAAGTCTGAAATTGATTAAGGGACCGTGACTCTGTGTTTTTGTAATTCAGGTTAGACTTCTGTTCCCTTGACCTAGAACTCTTTTGTCTATACAGCTTGAACAAGAATTTAGTAGACTGCCCATCTATTGTATTTCTAGGTACCCCCTGATTTACTAGTCAATGGCACAAATCTCTGTGAGTCAGATAATTTTGACTCCTGCTCTGAGTTTGGTATCTATTATAATAGCCACGTCCACCCTGTCTTTGGCAATTAAGTGCTGCCACCTGGCTTCTGCCAACTCAGGATCCAGTCATCCTCATTGTGTTTAAGTATTCCAGCTCAATGACAGCAATTCCTACAGCAATATCTGACCTACAGAGAAGTGTAACTACCGAACTCTTCAGGGATGATGGCGCTAGTCTCACAAATTTATTTCTCACTGTTCTGGTAAAAGGTACATCTTCCGGACATTCCTGGGGTGTAAGAGCAGGCTTTGCATGATACATCTACTCTAACATTCCAATCTCTCTAAGCCTCTGGATCCCCTCATCTACATTATACCAGGGCAGTTCTGGCATTTCAACCTCAGGTAATGTCAGCCACCTTTTGATCCATGTTTCAACCAACCATCCAAACAAACTGTTAATACCTTTCCTAACCGCTCGAGTTATAACATTGAATGCAGAATCTGTGTTTACTGGGCCCATATCAATAAATTCAGCCTGATCCAACCTTATATTTCTCTCACCATTATCCCACACCCTTAAAATCCATTGCAACACATATTCCCCTTGATTTCTGTCTATGTATATTGGAAAACTCATGCAGTTCTTTTGGAGTATAACATACCTCCTCATGTGTGATACTTTGTATCTCACCTTTAGGGGCCTGTTGGGACTTTAGCCTAGTAATAGGTCTGGAAGAAATGAGGGGTGGTAGGGGTGGATCATGAAAAGAATTAGAAATATCTTCCAGGTCATTTGCTTCAGGGCATTCATTTGCAGTTTCATCTGGTAAAACAGGATTAATCACTCTAGGGCTAATCCCTTTCGGTGGAGGTTGGGTGGTCAACTCCCCAAGGCAGGCTGGAGGTGGGACATAGCTTTACAAGGTTATCTAGAGAAGACTCAGCATGACTTAGGGTTTCAACTTCACCCCCAACATCATTATCAATCCGTATGCCATCATCCCATGTTTCAGGGTCCCACTCCTTTCCAGTGAATGCCCTCACTTTAATGGCAGACACCAGGCAACACTGAGATTTCAGTTTACATTGTAAAGTTGTTACTCTAACAATGAGATTCTGAGTCTGATTTTCAGAGCTCTCAAGTCTACAGCTACAGGAAATAAGATCTTCCTTCAGGATACTCAAAGAAACTTCTACATCTGTCAGACAGCACTTAAGCTTCTCGTTTGAAGCCTTAAGCCCATCCCTTTCACTCCTTAATGTATCCAGTGTATCTAACAACAACCAGCCAACATCTCTATACCTCTTATTTCCACAAAACCCTATAAAGGTGTCAAAAACATTATCCTGCAGAGCCTGGCTTCATACAAGCAAAGCATTAGGAGAATCGAATGATGATATTTTGACTATCTCTTTTGCCAACTCACTCCATGGATTGGGAGTGTTATCCTGATTATGGAAATCAGAGTCCTTAGTGCCTTTGAGTCCAGTCAGAGTAGAAAACCATTCATAAAAACCCATTTTTAAGATTCTGTTTCTTTAGAACCACTCCTGGTACCAAGATGTATCAGTTAGGGTTCTCTAGAGAAACAGAATCAACAGGGAACACTCGCAAATATAAAATTTATGAAAGCGTCTCACATAACCGTGGGAACGCAAAGTCCAAAATCCACAGGGCAGGCTGTAAAGCCAATGACTCTGATGGAGGGTCTGGACGAACTCCACAGGAGAGGCTCACTAGCTGAAGCAAGAAGAGAGCCTGTCTCTTCTGAATTCTCCTTAAAAGGCTTCTAGTGATTAGATTAAGCATCACTCATTGCAGAAGACACTCTACTTGGCTGATTACAAATGGAATCAGCTGTGGATGCAGATGATGTGCTCATGATTTAATTCTATGAAATGTCCTCATTGCAACAGACAAGCTAGGACTTGCCCTACCAGACGAACAGATACCACCTCTTGGCCAAGTTGACACATGAACCTGATCATGACACATGGTTTCTGACCTCACCTCAAAAGTCATACAGTATCACTTCCATCGGTTCTATTGGTTCCAAATGAGTAACTAAGACCAGCCCAGTTTTAAGGGAAGCAGGTATAGACTCTGAATGGAAGAAATGTGAAAGAATTTCTGGACATGTTTCAATTCTACCACACTGGCCCTACCACGCAGTAATTGGCTGGCTTGGGGGAAAATTAGTCACTTGAGTTTTTCTATCTGTAAAATGGGATCATTACAAAGACCAAAATAGATGATGTATTCAAACCACTTAGCTCATGGTAAACTCTCAAAAGTTCTTATATTATTGAGAAAAAATAAATGGGAAAACCCTTAAATTCAAGAAAATTATATCCACTAATTTCATTACCCTGAAAACTGGGGAGAGACTACTTCTCTTGTATTTTTCTTTAAGAATACCTTGTGGGACACTAGTGTTCCAGGGGAGATTTTTTAAAGCATTAAATTCTAATTTTTTTTTTTTTTTTGGTACAAGATCTGGGAATCAAACCCAGGTCTCCCCACATAGGAGGCATTCTACTACTGAACCACCCATGCATCCTAAATTCTAAATTTTTTTTTTTTTAACATGGGCAGGCACCGGGAATCGAACCCGGGTCCTCTCACATGGCAGGCGAGAACTCTGCCTGCTGAGCCATCGTGGCCCTCCCTCTAATTATTTTTTAATGAATAAAATTATTCCAAGTTCCAATCAAATGGCCCAAATATGAAATTTTGAAACCCAACCTATTTGTTTGGAACTGCAAAGAAGTTGTATGTCTATATATCTATTTATCATGCCAATAATATATGACCTTACAATTCTGTCAAAGGAATAAAAGGGGGGAAAAGTTTATAAGAAGAAATATGTTAATCACTGAATAAAATCACTTTGCATTCAACTAAAAATATCAGGAGAGAGACTGTTGGTTGCTCTTCATGTAATCCAAAGCAAGGACTTAAAAATTTATCAGAGTTCAGAGCCTGTGCTGAAATATCACATTGATTTGAAAGCTGGAAACACAATTAGTAAGAAAAGGAAAATCACTAACATGGTTAGGAACTGTCATCCCTGTACTCAATCTTTTATAAATTCCCTGTGAGTAATTAATTTCAGACAATACTTTCTGGTATTGTAATTCCTCTCCCTGTTCTTTCCCTTTCTCACTGCTCAGAAATATTTGAAATTCAGTACAAGAATTCTTGCCACAGAATATACTAAGAGGTTTAATTAATAGAAAATTCTGCATGGCATATCTATCAGATATGAAGAGATTAGTCTCCACAGAGATCCCAGGGATTCTTGAGTAATCTCTGTCTCAAAGCCCATTTACCTCACCACAATCTCTGACACATTGTTTGTCTTCCTAAGAAGCTGCGGCAGATCTTGGTTTGCAATCACTTTTAAATTGAACTTCCCAGGGCTTTCTGAAGTCTTCTTCATGTAATGAATCTTGAAAGTGACCAATAAACTCCCACTTAGCTCTGGGCATGTGGAATCATCAACTCGCCTCTCCAACACCTGGGGGTTTGTTTTTTGTTTTGTCTTAACCCCATAAAGCCACTTCACTATCTGCCTTTTAAACAGCCCATACTTTCCTGTATGTAGGAAATGAAGAACGATCAATATTTGGAAAAATATAAAAGAAGATAAAGGTCTCTGTAGTTTCTCAAAGTTGGTGTACAGTACATATTGATCCAGTCACCTAAAATAGATTTGAAAAAGATCAGAGACGTTCCTTTCTTTTCTGAGTCCTATTTAGAGTTGCTGGGTTCAGATTAACAATGTAAGGGATATGCTACCCTAAAGAACACCTAGGGCTCTAACTGAGTCTCTACAAAGGTTGCACATACTACGTGTACTTTCCTGAAACCTATAACATCCAGAGGGTTCCTAGGCCAGATAAGTCCCGAAACACAGAGGCACCAGCCTGTCCAAGAACATCAGCTGGTTCCATCCCCCTATTTTATATTGTTGACATCCTTTTCAAATGAAAAAGTTAGAATGGGCATAGCCCAAAGACCTCTATAAATTAGGAGAAGGCTCAAAGGAGAAGGAGGAATTATAACAGAGAAGATAGGATTCAACAAATGCGGCTGACTGCTGATTCACTATAATGGTATTTCTTTTAGCTTCCAGTGTTTTGAGCAGCTAGAAGGAAAAACCTGAAAATGTGGAATGGTAACCCATACCAAACTTTGAAATCTGTTCTATAACTACTTTGAAAATTGTTAGCCTTTTTGGGTTTTTTGGTATATATGTTATATTTCACAATAAAAAAAAGCATTTTAAAAATAATGCAAGGGAAGCCCCCTTGGGGGAATGGCAAGAAAGGGGGAAAATTCAACTTGACCATGTGGAGAATTCCTGATATTCTCACAAGCAGTGGGGAGAACCAAAGCAATAGGCCAAGCCCTCCATCTTGGGGTTTGTTCATATGAAACTATACCCATAAAGAATAGGCTAAGCCTACTTAAAATTAGGCCTAAGAGTCATCCCCAGAGAACCTCTTTTTGTTGCTCTTTTGTTGCCTCTCTCTTTCAGCCAACACAACATGCAAACTCACAGCCCTCCCACTCTCTACATGGGACGTTACTCCCAGGGGTGTAAACCTTCCTGGCAATGTGGGACAGAAATCCTAGAATGAGCTGGGACTCAATATCAAAGTATTGAGAAAACCTTCTTGACCAAAAGGGGTAAGAGAGAAATGAGACAAAATAAAGCATCAATGGCTGAGAGATTTCAAACAGAGTCGAGAGGTTATCCTGGAGGTTACTCTTACACAGTATATAGATATCATCTTTTTAGTTAACGCATATTGGAGAGGCTGAAGGGAAGTGCCTGAAAATGTAGAGCTGTGTTCCAGTAGCCATGTTTCTTGAAGATGATTGTATAATGATATAGCCTTTGCAATGTGACTGTGTAATTATGAAAACCTTGTGTCTGATGCTCCTTTTGTCTATAGTATGGACAGATGAGTAAAACATATGGATTAAAAATAAATAAATAGTAGGGGAACCAATGTTAAAATACATTTAGTAGATTGAAATGCTAGTGATCGATGAAAGCATTTCTGACTGAAACTGCTGCTCGATTAAGGGTAGAACTTGAGGTAAATAGAAATGAGTGTATTTACCACACTAGTTGCAAAACAAACCAGAACAGCCAGGAACATTGCATAAATTTAAGCAAAAGCTAGAGTTAACATTTGTTTCATACAGTGTGGCTTGGTTAGCTGAGGTCAGCAATGCCTCTACTTACCATCCTTTTCAGATGAATTTTTTCTGTTAGAACTCATATTCTTTCCATCTCTTTTTGATCATCTTCCCTTTCATATTAAATGCCCTCTGAAATACCAAAAGTATAAATGTTGTTTTAAAATGTTCCTTGACCAAATATTAATTAAAATAAACCAGATCTGCCTGAGATATCAAATGTCCAACTAATCTCAACATCAAAAACTAAGCCATATTGCAACTTTAATTAAATCAATAGCTATCTTTAGTTCAAATAATTTCATTCCAGAGTAAACAAAAATGCAAATGTGGATATTAAATATCAAGAAAACTTTTATTCTTAGTACTCAATAAGTATAGATCAGTATGTAATTATCAAATATAAAATGTTAATATATTTTAAAACCTTGGAACATAGTGATAGAGAAAACTTTAATGGAAATTTTTATAAGTCAAAGACTCTAAATGTAATTGGTGTGATTTTTAGACCAGGCAAAATTTCTAAAATTATTCTAGAGACTAGCAATATAAGTTTTTTCCACCATTTGAAAGTTTTTCTTATACAAATAGAGGACATAGTCGGTGGTACTGAATTAAACCCTATAGATCTGATTATAGGCTTCCATTATTTCTCTGATTAAGATTAATTCAAAAGCAGAAGAATCTCAGGCTATTTGAAATCAAATCTCATGTGTATGTATGTATGTGCATGTAAGGAAATCCTAACTCACTTTCAGGTTTCCCCCGTTTGCCAAATCCAATTCTGGGACATATAGGTAGAAAGATGCAGGGCAAACAGAAGAGTCTCATCTCGTATTTAAATAGTGAATTTTTTTTTTGTCAATTTTTTTTCTGAAAAACAAATAGCTTCTTACTCATTTTTCTTTTAAAATTGGGTTTAGATTGGATCCAATAAAGAAATAATACCGTTATTGATCCAAGTTTGTCAATTTTAAAGTTTTATTACACACACACAGTATAGTATTTTGGTGATGTTTGGTCCTCAGTACTTCCTGTTTTTAAGTAATAAAGCTCTTATCTTAAGAGTTATGCATGGTAGACTCAAATCAGAGTTTTTTTTCAAGATTTGGAGAGGATAACTAAACCATCGTGTTTAGTGCTATTAGGTAAAAGAAGGATATGATGTAGAGGAAGTCCCTTCCAGAGGAAAAGAAGAAAGTTTCCCCCTCCCAACCCAGAGGAATGAGGAAAAGAAGCGTGGTCACAAGTTGGATGAGTAATTCTTGGTGTGGTGCTTTGAGGGAGGAAGCCTGTGGAAACAGCTATAGAGGCCCAATGAACTTTCCCATTATATTTCAGTGGGCACTAGTCCAGAAATCACTTCAAACTATCAATGAGATGGCAAAGACAAAAACAAAACAAAACAATTTACAATTGTCAGTCACCCCTGTTGCCAAGAGTACTTTCCCTTACAGACACTACATTGGATAAAAGACAAAGAGAAGGATGGGCAACGGTGGCTCAGTGGCAGACTTCTCGTCTGCCATGCCAGAGACCTGGGTTCCATTTCTGGAGCCTGCCCATGCCAAACAATAATAAAAAAATAAATAAAAAGAGGATAAGAATAGCTCCAATAGGGAGTTGACTTTTGAATTGACAAAATATCTACCTGAACACAGCTGTTTAAGATATTAGAATATTTTAAATAGATTGTTAAAACATCTCTCTTTCTCCTACCTACCTCCCACCCCAGTTATAAGAAATAAAGAAACTATGTTTCTTTGTAATCTGAATGCAATATAACTAAAACGAACTATTATGGATATCATTTAAGGACCAGGCACTGTCTTAGATGCTAGCGATACAGTGCAACAAAGGAACTCAGGCTAGTGGGAGACAAACAAGAAAATCAAAGTTGACAGTATGTTTATGAGTGCTGTGATAGAAGTATATTTAGGAAGATTGGGGGAGCAGTGCTGGGGGGACCAACTATTAAGGTTTACCTGGGACTGTCCTGTTTTAGCACTGAAAATCCTGTCCTGGCAAATCCCTCAGTCCTACACAAATTGGACTGTTGGTCACCTAGCGTTGAAGCACAGAGCAGGCTTCCTTACTGTAGCTTGGGATGGGGGTAGAGGTGCAATCATGTTAGAATTTATGTCCAGCATCAGCTTATAGATACTAGATGGATGAGGAGGTTGGGAACATTTAAGAGAAGAAATTTAGCCCCTGGAAACTAGATTCCATGGACTGATTAGGAAAATCCCAGTTCATGCAGAATGTCATTCCTAGAGCTCTATGGAGATCAAATGACTTGAATATTTTTGAACACCTATTATTTGAAAAGGTAATTCTGACAAAGTCACTACCTTCAAGGAGTTTATCGTTCAATAAACAAATAAAGCTGTAATACAAATCATTATAAATTAAGCTGGCGAGCAACCTGAAAGAAGTCAGATGGAATGTCATGGGATTCAGAAGAGGGTGTTGCTTCTCACCTGGGAGGGCAGCGTCTTAGCGGGTCCAAGGATGACTTTCTGAAATAACGGTATGGACGAACAAACAAAGGAGAACCTCAGGCAGGATGGGAGAGAAGGGGCTCAGGAGGAGAAGCAAGAATCCCTCCACACATAAGCAAAGCAAAAATCCTCCTGGCACCTTGGGCTCTGGCAGAACATTTGAAGTTGTGGAATAGGGATTTATACCACATGCTCCTCTAATCATGATTTTTCTCTCCCTCAAAATTTCACCCCTGTAAAATATTTCCCAGTGACTCTGGCTATGTGCTCATTTGGAAGTAGTCAGACTTGTGGTTACACTTTCTGTAATTAGAGTCACTATACTAATAACAAAATATATTTTGTTACCTGAAATCTTTCTTTACAGTGCTAACAGGTGTTTAGTTGGACAGTCAGAGGACTCTTTAGTAACTATTCCCAGCATGTTTATTAACCACAGAGTTTATTTTTCAAGATGGACTTCATGATAATTGATAGCAAAATCCAGGTTTCATGATTTTTCTTTTTCCAGTTGCGGATGCCTCCTACCCACTGTCTCTTTGACCTCTCATAAATTCACCCACACTATTTATCCTTGCTCCTCTCTCTGCTTCCCTCCTCCAACTCTTGCTATCATAAAACACAATGTTCACATCTCATTTCTCAGCAAAATTATGAGATGTGTTGAGTGAATTAACATTAATAATACTTCAGCTAAAAACACTTTGAGGAGTCTACAGACCATTTACCAAGGAAACTAAACTATTTCAAATACTTATGCCAAAATAAATGAACCAGAGCTTTTCTGATATAGTAGCCTAACATTTTATTGTGGGTGTAAGGAAAACTCACTAATCTCCACAATTCAGCAATCCTTATTAGTTTCTTTCTTCTTTAGTGAGAGTAAAAGAATGTTCCATTATCAAATTTTCCTTAACTTTTAGAGGTAGAGTAGGGCATTTCCCTCTTAAAGTAATTTGAACTAACACAAAATTCTTCCCTAATATAAAGTGTTTTCAGAATACCTTGGACTTATTGAAAACAATAAGTTGAATTTATTAAGGTTATGAATCAAAGAGAAATGTTGCCTGTTCTTGTTGTCCTTAGCAATATTTAAAGGTTAATCTTTTCCCCATTTTTTGGCTAAGCAATGACTTGGGTTTTTTTTTCTCTCCTAATAGATTGTCTTTGGTTCCTAGGTATTCCCAGCTGCTGAGAATCACAAATTCTGTCTGACAGCCGGGTTACCTTTTCAGACAGGTGTCAATGTTTGTAAGCTAAAATACAAAGAAAAAAAAAAGGTTTACCGAATGACTATGTGACTGGAAGAAGAAAGCTCATTGAAACTAGCTCCCTCTTCCCCCTGCTGCCCTCCCTCCCCTATTTTCAAATCCTTCATTTCTCCATTCTCTATGACTTTACTGGAGTAGTGAGTAGTGGAATTGTCAGCTACAGGGACGTGGTGGTATATTCAAGCACTTTGATGTCTTTAATATTCTCCCTCAGTGTCCACTGTCAGTTGGGTGGAGGAAGCAGTATATGGCACCTCAGTTCTGGGGAACATAGCTGACTGCTCCTGGGAAAGGAGTCAAGAAGCACCTAACCTGCTTTAGGAAGGCAGGTGACCTGGGTTACTCCTACCTGCAACCAGTCACACTGATTACGTTTTGTTTGGATATGACTAGATGTCCTCAATTCCCCAGGCTTGAATACACTTAACCTTGCTTCTTCAAACTGCTTTGCATTCCTAATTCATCTCCTCATTCCCTCCATTCTTAGCTCTTAAAAAAAAATACTGCAGAAGATAGAGTTATCATTCATCTTCCGACTTTACATCACAGTTTTGCATACCCCTTTCAAATATTCTTTTCCTTTCTCCCTCTTCTTTTTAACCTCATAATTTTGGTTTTTGGCAATCTATCAAAGATGTCTCCGTGTGACTTAAAAGAAATATTACAAGATAAACCCTCTCCTGGTACAAGAGCTACAGAATTATTTGCATATATAATCTCTTCCTGTGCCTCCTGCTAGCATGGGCCTTTCGTCTCCAATCCTCATAGTATAACAAAAGAATAAATTACACAGTAGTGCTGACAGAACCTTAAACTGACAATCTTCTGAGGCACCAGCACTTTTAATGGAAATCAAAGAAAAGTCAAGATTTTACATTTTCTTGTAAATGTATTTCTTTTTCCTATCTGTCTTCTTACACATTATAAATTTTCTTGCTGCTTTATTATTCAATTTCCTACTTGCCAAATAACAAACCTAAATACGTCTTTGAACGTCTCATCAATTGAACTGTTCTAGCTGATACACAATTATGTTATTGACAAATCGGTACACGACATTTAGGCACAAAATGTAAGGATTTATTTATATTAATAAACTATAGCAATTTAAAAAAGACTAAGTGGATTGATTACCTCACCTAATATTTTGCTTCCTTCCTGACTAGTTCAGGAAGATGTTAAGTGTGTAAAGGTGTTTATATAGCGCCATCTAGTGGCAAGTACATTAAAAAGCTATCTACCTTGTCTAGGGATTGCTTAAAGGAGTGTGGAAAACGAATGCTGCCATTAAGGTCTGGTTTGGAACCCCCAAGTTTAATTCTAGTTTTGTTTTACCCTTTATGGAATAATTCGATTCTTGGAGTTATTTTTGGTGTCTTTGAGCGCTGTAAATTTTAATCTGCTTTATACAAAGCCCAAAAGATGAAAACTCTTTTAATATCCTGAGGGATTACTGCCTTTGTATTTAAATTTGTACTTTTCTTTGCTGCCCCTTATAATATAAAACACTGTTTCTGGTGAGATTAGGAAAAGGTTAACAGTCTAAGAAAACTGAAATGATCATAGTCCTTAAAATATAACACTGCTACAACGCTGCTAATTTGGGGAAGAAACAAGCCTTCTAGCTAGGCCTTGATTTGAATGTCTGGCCTCTGAAACCATGAACAAAGAAATTCCTGTGAACAGACTGGAGGAGTTTAAGTACCTGGAAAATGTTTAAGAGTATAATAAGAATTTAATCAAGTCTAGCTGGTTCCAAAAAACTAGATTTAGGATGTTCCAAGGACAGGAAGAAAAGCTCCAGTTCACAGACAGATCATGGAGGTAGTCTGATAAAAGCAGGCCTGATAATCCAACTTCCTGCTTCTTCTTGCATCTTCTCACCCCACCTCCAACGAGCCTACCAAAATTCTTTCTTATGATTAAAGAGAGGTTCAACAGCAGATGGGAGCTGACAGAAGAAAGAATCTGAGAACTTAAAGATACAATAATTAAAATCATTCAGTATGAGAAGCAGAAAAAAGAAAGAGCAAAGAAAATTGAACCGAGCCTGAGGAACCTGTGGTACACCATCAAGCATACCAATAAATACATTATGGGAGTCCCAGAAGGGGAAGAGAAAAAAAAGGAATAGAGAGAATATTTAAAGAAATAATGCCTGAAAACTTTCCACATTTAATGAAAGGCATCAATATACGCATAGAAGTTGCTTGGTGAACTCCAAACAGGATAAGCCCAAATGCATCAGCACATTATAGTCAAACCATTGAATACCAAAGATAGAGAATTCTGAAAGCTATAAGAGAGAAGTAGTTTGTCACTGTTTTAGTTTACTAAAGCTGACAAAATGTAAAATGGCTTTTGCAATGAGGACTTATTAACTTACAAGTTTACAGTTCTGAAGTCATGAAAATGTTCTAGTTTGGTAGCTGCTGGAAAGCAATATAGCAGGAATGGAATGGCTTTTAAAAAGGGGGATTTGATAAGTTGCTGGTTTACAGTTCTAAGACTGTGAAAATGTCCAAATTAAAGCCAAGCTATAGAAATGTCCAATCTAGGTCATCCAGGGAAGGATACCTTTGTTCAAGAAGGCTGATGAAGTTCAGGTCTCTCTTTCAACTGGAAAGGCACATAGCAAACTTGGTGGTATCTGCTAGGTTTCTCTTCCAGCTTGTTTCATGAAGCTCCCCTCGGGGGCGTTCTCCTTCTTCATCTCCAAAGGTTACTGGCTGGTGGACTCTCTGGTTCTCTCGTCATTGTGGCAGCTCTCTCTCCGATCTCAAACCTTTTTCAGAGTGCTTCCTCTTTTAGAGGAATCTGGTAAACAGGATTTACCTGAAATGGGTGAAGTCACATCTCCCTCTAATCAAGGTTAATGCCCACAATTTGAGTGGTTCACATCTCTGTGGAGATAACCTAATCAAGTTTCCAACCTATGGTACTGAATAGGGATTAAAAGAAATGGTTGCCTTTACAAAAATGGATCAGGATTAAAACATGGTTTTCCTAAGGTACATCATCTTTTCAAACCAATACAGTGCCCAAATCAAGGCAACAATAAGGCTTTCTCCCCAAAGACGGGCTACCAATGATCCTCAGCATCTCTGTCACATGGCAGGCACATGGTGACATCTGCTGGTCCCTTCCTTTTCTCCTGAGTTTCGTTGCTTCCAACATCTGACTTCAGTGGCTTCCTTGCTTTCCATGGTTTCTCTCTGTTTTCTGTATGTTCTCTCTCAGCTTCTCAGGCTTTTCTCTCTGAGTTTCTCTGGCTTTTGTGTGTATATGTGTTCTCTATCTTTCATCCTCTTATAAAGTACTCCAGTAGGAGGATTAGGACCCACTTTAAATGAGTTGGATCACATCTCAACTTAAGATCCTACTCATCACAAGATCCTACTTACAATGGGTCCACATGCCCAGGAATGGATTGGCTTTAAGAATATGATCTTTTCTGGGGTACATATAGTTTCAAGCCATCACAATCATTGTGCTGATTTGGAACTGTTATGTACCCTAGAAAAGACATGTTCTTTTTCTTAATCCAATCTTGTGGGGGCAGACCTGTTGCTTGGGTGGGACTTTTTTGATTGGGTTGTTTCCATGAAGATGTGACCCATCCGATTGGAGATGGGAATTGTGATTAAGTAGTTTCCATGGAGATGTGTCTCCACCCATTTAAGGTGGGTCTTAATCTACTTACTAGAGTCCTTTGAGAGGGAATCATTTTGCAAAAAGCTCAGAGCCAACACAGAGACATTTGGAAATGCAGAAAGAAAATACCTCCAGCGAAGCTGTTTGAAACCAGAAGCCAAACGAGAGTAGATGCCACCACATGCCTTCCCAGTTGACAGGTGTTTTGGAATGCTATTGACCTTTCTTGGGTCAGGGTATCTTTCTCTGGATGCCTTAGTGTAGATATTTTTATTGACTTAGAGCAGTTAACTTGTAACTTAATAAATCCCATTTATAAAAGCCAACCCATGGGCAGTGCAATGGTGGCTCAGTGGCAGAATTCTTGCCTGCCATGCCAGAGACCTGGAGACTCTTGCCATGTGGTGCCTGCACATGCAAAAAAAAAAAAAAAAGCCAACCTATTTCTGTATATTGCATTCTGCCAGCATTAGGAAACTAAAACAGTTATGTATAGGGGAACCTCAATAAGAAAAAGTGCTGATTTCTGATTAAAAAACATAGAATGAGAAGGCAGGGGGAAGATATATTTAGTGCAATGGTGGCTAGTGGCAGAATTCTTGCCTACCATGCCAGAGACCTGGAGATTCTTGCCATATGGTGCCTGCACAT